>PVLD010002369.1:88171-168253 GCA_004027595.1 Dinomys branickii | reverse complement strand
GGTCAACTTCCTGTAATGATGTAATATCGCCTGATGCTCTGACCACCCTCGCGTGATGTCTGGACCTCCCTCTGTTGCCTGGTTACCTATTGACGTCAATCCCCATTCCTCCACTGTATATAAACCCGAGACTTCTGCTCAATAAACGAGGCTTGATCAGAATTTTGTCTTGCCTCCATTTCTCGTGTCTCTTGTCTCCGATTATCCCACTCCCCCTCTCTTTAGGAGCCTTCGTTGACTACCCGCAGGCCGGGACACCATGTAAGACATTACTGTGAGATCCAGGGCCTCAGCTAGATTTTTTGGTCTTTAGTGTGTGCACAGATTTCCTGCACTCTTTTTGTATATGCCCCTTTGGATGGCTATTATAAGATAATCTTATAATTTATAATTCCATGTCCTATACTATATTGCTCTCCTTGCAAAACCTCAAACTACTACACTGAGGAAAATATTAAAATTTCCTAACTTGTTTTTCTAATTTATAAAATCTAAAAATCCCATAATTGCAATATAGAAAGTTTTACTATTTATACCGAAGAAAATATTTTAAAAAGAACAAGAACTTTGAAATACTAGTCTTTGTAAATAATGATACATACTTAGAATCGGTAATTAAAGCTGGCTTCAGTAAACCTGAACAGTTTATCATTAATATTTTTGATGTTTGTAAGTAATTTAAAACAAATGCATCGGGGCTGGGGATATAGCTCAGTGGGATAAGCGCCTGCCTAGCAGGCGCAGGGTCCTGAGTTCAATCCCCAGTACCGCAAAAAAAAAAAAAAAAAAAAAAGAAATAAAACAAATGCATCATTTACATACCTATCCTTATACTTAATATACCTGGGAAATGTGAGCTTTCCTGTGGCATATTTACTATGCAAACGGAGGTGACAGAGAATGGCCACATTTTATGTAAAACAATTTGTCTTAGGGAGCAATGATACATTGGTGCCATTTACCCTGCGAAGCAATTGGCTAAATTTTCATTTTACGTTTGAAAGAAACGTACATTTAACAGATTCCAGATGATGTTCTTTATGCCTGAGATTACATCACAAGTTTCTAACAGTTGTTTACAGGTTACACTATTTTAAAGGTATTTCATTTTATTAAATTATTTTAAAGTTTATTTCACAATGTTTTTATTTATACACCTGTATGTATTTACGCACACACACACACACACACACACACACACACACACACATATATATATATACACACACACACACACATTTGCCACTTTATAGAAATGCTGCAGTGGTTTTATCTACATTTCCAGATGATTTGTCAAGTAAAATATGGTTTGAAAGAGACAAGGGTGAACTAAATTAATGTGCTGCCACAGTGCCTCCGGTCTGATTAGTCCTAATGGGTTTCTCCTCTAAACATTTATCTACACAATAAGACATAGGTATCTCCAAGCTTCTAGGGCAGGAATAACCTCGAGGCAAGTACTTTGAAAAACAATGCATTCATTATTTAGGAAAAGCAACTCTCTGAGAACTATTTAACTTCATCAGTTTCTAAAACTTGACAAAAAGAGAGGATGGAAGTACTTTTGCACCCTGGGAGGTTTGAGTAAGTTTCTAGTTTTTACATCTGATGTCTATGAGTTTCTACATGTGGTCAGTGGTTTCAGAAACTTTTAGAAAAAAAGATACAGCTAGAAATAGTGCAGAATTCCTGGTACCAAATAAGAAAAGAAACAGAGCAGAAACAATTGATATGAAACAATTGATTTCATATCAAATGAAATTATAATAGACAATAATTATTATGTTTGTTGGATACAACAAGTGTTTGTGTTTGAAAAATTCAAAGGAGCAGCTTCAATTATGTACCGACTCTACTGAGATTCATCTAATTAATTTGAAGTCTTAAGTATTAAATCCAGAATAAATTTTTACTTTTTTAATATGAAAACATTTATCAAAGCTGTTCTCTCAATTTCTTTGACAATCATAAAAAAATGCCATTGCTAACAAAGCACTTCCCTTCAGCATTCTTGCAAATAGCTTCACAGAACAGGCAGCTACAGGAGGTAAAATATACAATTTAATTAAAACAACTCAGAATATAGGTATGAAATATTATATTACCAGAAACAAAAAAAATAGAACCCTATATTTGACTATTAAGTAGACACACGGTTGAAGTCGTAGCATTTTTTCAAGGTTATAGTGCTAAACCTTGTATTTATTCTTTCTAAACTCTGTAAATACTGTACCTCCAATATCACCTTTCTTGCTACCCCAAAATAAGTTGCAGAAAACAGAGCTATCCTGCTCTTTTAAAACTTGAATAGATCTACAATAAAATTTAGAATCACCTGGCTGTGTTGACACACACTTATAATTCTAGCACTTGAGAGGCTGAGGCAGGAGGATCGCTGTCCATTCAAGGCCATCCTGGGCTACATAGTGAATTCAAGACCAGACTAACTATGTAGCAAGACCCAGTCTGAAACAAACAAACAAATAAACGGAGAAATAATTTTGCCAAAATTAAACCTTGAATATCAGTGTAATCATATGTAACAAATGTAAATGACTAGACACTGGATTAATCTTAGAGCTAAGAATTTTTATACTATTGTAGTTTAAAAATACAGTACCATGCCTGACCTCAGAGTGACCATCTCAGCAAATATACTGCCCTCCACGAACAACAGAAAACTACTAAAGGGCCATGCTACCCTCAGCAAACAGAACAGATGGCCATAAATAAAAGTTAGGAGATGACATACCATCTCCCAGGCACTGAAAGGTCCACTATTACCGACACAACTGCACTGACAGTCCTGGGAAATTTGACCCCATACATTCCACCCAGACTCCTCGGGAAGATAAACCCATACCCAAACCATATACAAACAACTTCTCCTCTGGCCAGCTGCTGAAATCATCCACGATCTCAGCCTGTCTGCACCCAGGCAGAGTAAATCCAGCCTTTGCTCACATAAAGCCTGTGCCCAGGTAGGTTCTCATGTGCTGTTGGTAACGGATATAGAAAATGGCAAACAATTTGGAGTGAGGGCAGAGGTGGGCACTTTCAAAGCACTAATCAAAAAAAAAAAAAAAAAAAAGCACTAATCAATCTTGTTAAGATAGTGTTATTCAATTTTTAGAGTTAATTGTTTATTTGTGTGAGAGCTTGGGCCATAAAAATGCAATGCATGGTCTAGAGGAATAAGGAGGAGCACTGAATCATAGAAGGTAGAAAGAATTTGTGTTTTTAAGGCATTTTAAGATAAACCCACTGCACTTGATTGACTTAATAATTTTTGATCAACTCTAGGAAGAAATCTTTCAATTTTCACCAGAAGCAGATGATATGAATGTGTCAGGTGGAAATTCCGGTTGCAGTTAGAGATCAGATTTTATCTCTGAGTATTCAGTTTCTATCAGTATGTAGGTAGGTAACTCTTGACACTTCGTCAGATACTCTGTTGTGTGCCCTACTCTTAATATCTTCTAGGTACTGGCTGAGCACTGATGTTTTGTGGCAGTCCTGTGGCAGGAAAGTAGCAGGGAGAAGATGTGTTAGTAATGGAGTGGTGTTTATGACTAGAGGTATCTGCCGTGATTGCTGTAAGAAAATGTGATAGTCAAACAAGGTGTAGGGTTGCAGGTTTTCAATTTTACACTGATGGAGTTGTAATAGTATAGACATTTTCCCAAGGTTCACTTGATATTTTTATATAGCAGCTGGGTATGAGTGATGGCAAAAGGACAGGCAGCTAGAGATAGAGAGGTTTGAACAATATTTTTTATATCATGATACAATCTAAATGACAATTTGGGATAAAGTGTTTTTTGGACACAGAAAACTTGTTCGGTAAAATTAAATAAATCTGCTGAGATGAGCCAAAGAGATGATAGGCATATTACTAGTGAGGCCATTATACTAAAAAACTTGTAAGAGGGGTGAGATGGAGAATAAATTTAAGTTTGTTATCATGGGCTCTCCATATGTAAGTAGACGTAGTAGCCAGTTAGTGATCCTCTATCTAGCACACATATATTGTAGGTTTTGTGTGCAGAAGTTTTTATGGAAAGCCACCAGAAGACCCAGTGAGGAACACCTTATACAAACTGTCTGTGGAAAGGTAACAAGTGCTGTGTTAATAGTTCTTACCACAGGACCAGCCACTCCAATTTGCAGCAAGCTTAACTGGGAGGAAAGTCATACACCTGTCACCGTGCTATTCTCTTGGCTAAAGCTCCACACAGTGGGTTAATCTACTGAATGAAATAGAATCAAGCAGCTCTCTATGTAAGAGATTGTGATGCTGTTAGATGCTGAGATAGGAAACAGCTGGAGGCATGCTTTCAGATTTCTCATTGAATGCATTGAGTTCATAGGACAATTCTTAGCGTGGATAATAATAGCCTGAAAATGACCAGGGTCTTTAATAATTTAATTTCATTTTGTATCAAAAATTTCATTATAATTTGATGATTCTGACTGTCATATCACTGGACAATAAGTTTCAAATTTTTGGTCCACACAATATTTTGAATAAGTACATAGTTTTCCTAAACACTGATTGAATTAAGACTTGGAAATCAACAACCCTGAATATTCAGTGTTCTTTTCAACCCATACAGCACTGAGTCATTAACGCTTTTGTAGAGTCCAGAGTTGAGTGGGGCTCAGTTTTGAAACCACTCATCTGGAGGATCTTAAGAGGATATAATTTGATGAGTTGTAATAATGGTGCTTTGGGAAATGACAGCTTGAAGAAAAAATTGTCAGCTACTCATTTAAATTCATGGGAAGAATATGGGATAGTGCAAAATTTAAGTCCTGCATTAGTGATCTGCCACAAACTATCAAAAATAAATTATAACATTTACAAATGTGTGTATTTTAAAGGTTTAAAATGGGAAATCCTCCAGTTTTGAGTTTATGATCCTGTGGTGCAGCGATGATTGTACTTCTCTGTATTTCTCACTAGGTATGCACTCTGATCTATCAATTTCTTCATCTTCTTTTTTTGCACATCCATTACGATTTACTGATTTAATACTATGTGTGTGAGTTTGCAATCTACATTAATAAGAGAGGGAAAAGTTGATTCCTAATAGCAACTAGTATATTACTATTGCTAGTACTAACTAGTATAACCTTGAGTCTTGGACAATTTAATGATCTTGAAACCTGACCTATAGAATGAATATATATTTGTCAACTTTGCTCTTGCTGGGACAAATGAACTAACTCTCAGAACTTCAAAAGAGGAGAATTTTGAGTCGATCCATGGTTTCAGGGGATTCAGTCCATGGCTGACTGATTCCAAGGCAGAAACATCATGAGAGAAAGGCACGGTTGATCAAAGATGCTGAACTCATGGTGGACTGCAATGAGAGCAAGTGAACAGCTCCAGACAAGGATGGGTTGAGGACCAGATGTGGTAATCGAGTTAACACCTCCATGACCCACCCACCCACAGTCAAGCCCACAGTCTGGCCATTTCTCAATACAGTAAGTTGACATGTCATTATAAATGGTAGCCAAAGGTAAAACATGACATGGTTTGCACAATCATATGAGGATTAAAACTAGTTAGTATATTTTGTTTATAGCTAGAATGTCACTGCCAAATTTTCATGAGTTTGAAAGGTTAGCTAAATGTACTGTTAGGAGGTAGAGTCTGGTCTAAAGAAAGAGGTGAGTCACTAGGGCATGACCAAGATGACCTAGAAGGGCACAGTTTCCTCCACACCTCCTCTCTTCTGCTTGTCAGCCGCCTTGTGTTGAACACTTTTCCTTCCACCTTGCCTTCCTGTCATCCTGCTTCAAGGCAGAAGCAGGCCAGCCAAGGACTAAAACCATGAACCAAAATTAGCCTCTCTTCCTTTTAGCTGTGGGAATCAGGCACTTTATCCCAGAAACAAACAGGAAAATAATAAAGACATACTCTGGACCAATGGTTCTCAAAAGATACATCTGGAAATTCTCACTTAACAAACCAAAGCTGACCCACAAGCTTTGCATATTTACTAGTATCAGTTAAGTACTGAAAGACCAAATTAAACTTATTTTAATAGATGTGTGTTTTACTTACTCTCTAGTCCTAACAACTTGGAAAATGTTACAAAAATATAATATATTTTGAAAAGCATATGAGATACTCTCACCTTTGAAGAATTGCAGCTGAATTGTAACCTAGCTGTCATCAATGTCAGTAGTTTCACTGAGCTCCTGACTAGTGAAGTATTGCCCGGCCCAGACACATACTCCTGACTTGAGGTTGTGTTAATCTTGTAACCAAAGAACTTTAAAGTTGAAAATCAGATAACTTATAAAATGGGATTAACTACTTGAAGTGCTCAGCAGCCAATTAACTTGGTGACCTTGTAGGCACAGCTTGGGGAGATTGTGCAAAAGAATGCCTAGAAGAAAGAATATTGGGCTGCAGCCGTTTAGGATTAAAGAAAATTCTAATGCTGAGCATAGTGAAAAGTCTTTCATTAGCAGATAATTCGTGCATTTGATGTATACCAATTAATTGACTGGCATAATTACTCAGTTCTAACTTTCGTATTTTAAATTTATTCTCTTCTTTTATGTGATATTTAAAACATAGCTATTGCTAAGGTCCCCTGAAATTTATTTACATTATTTATTTGGAGGATATGTAAAAGGTATATCCTAAGAACCATTTGCTATTTTCAATTGTTTTAGTCTTACAGTTAATATATAACTAAAAAAATCATATTTATTATATCTATGGTGAGTAGTATATTAAAATATCAAGTAAGCCTCCATTATATGGTAGGTACTGTTCTGTGTGCTAGGATACAGCAAACCAAACACACAAGAAATACTGTCCTCATGAAGATATTCCAGTAGGTGTATGTGGTAGGCAAAATCCAAAGATGGCTCCCCAAATCTCTACCCCTGCTGAACCTGAGATTAGCTTCCTTTACACAGTAAAAAAGTTAGAACTATTAGGTGATATTGAACCTCTAACTAATTTGAGACTGACTGAAAGGTAATTTGAGTTGGGTAAATCTAATCTTTTTGATGCTCATGAAAGCAGTTAGGCCTTGCCTGAGGTTAGAGTTATTTCCCTGCAAGCCTTAGAGAAGCAAGATGTTATGAATTCTTTGGGTACAAGAAAATGAATTCTGCCAATAGTCACATGAGCCAGGAAGAGGACTTTGAGATTTGGATGAGATTTGAAAAATGGTTAATATTTTAGCCTCAGTCTTGTGATAGTCTGAGTATAGGATGCAGATAAACAGCATCCAGGGTCTGCTGATCCATGACCACTGTATAGAAAGCAATATGTTTGCTAGTGTCTAGGATTGCAGTATCCTTTTGTACAGCAACGGAACAAGAAAACATCATTTACGTGTGTTAAAGTGCTTAATCTTGTAAGTTGAGTAAGGAGGAAAATAAAGGCAGGAACCTTTATATAATTGGAGGGACTGCTGTACTTTTAATTCTAAAGAAGTTGAAGAACAATTATGTTGAGTACATAAACAGGATATTTTGATTAAAATTTGTTATTATTTTTATGCAATTGAATTCTGTAGTTAATATTTTCTTTTCAGGGGGTGGGTATCAGGAATCGAACTTAGGACCTCATGCTTGCCAGGCAGGCACTGTGCCTCTCACCTATATCTCTGGCCCCAAACATTTTCTTGAATAAAAGTACATGTTTAATTATATGAGGTAGAAAGATAAATTCATTCTCTATGATAACAGATGAGAAAAATGGCCTAGGTTGGAGAAGGAGCCATTTACATGGATGTTCAAAGAACCTGGATACCAACAAGGAGTGTTGGGAAGGAAAAGCTGGATCCTGGAGCTAAATCTCTTTAAACGCGAGGCACGGGAGAGGAGGAAGGACATAGAACAGGTAATGAGAATGAAAAAGAGCAGTGTAGGAATCAAAGGACCAGGAGATTTTTAAATTAAAGTTATCAAGCACTGCCCTGGAAGTTTTCACATGGAGAAGAAAGTGACTCCCTTCACACCCTAACCCTGAGTGCCTTAGGAAGTGACACAATCACCAAAATTTATTTCATGCAGTTGACTTTGGATTCTATCATGAAATGAGAGTCAGATTGGAAAAGAAGTAGAAGTCACAGGTAATTTTAAGATAATGAAGCAAAGGGTCTGAGGAAATGCAGGGATGTATTTAGAAGAAAAGGGAAAGATGGGGGAGGATAGCCCTTCTGGACCTGACAGGTAATAAAAGAAGCTTTATTTCTCACAGTGAAAAAAGAAAGTGAAAATATAAAGAACAATGTTAAATCTAATTCTAGGATTAATCAGTTGTGTCTTTCAGGTTCAGGTGTGCAGGGTGACTTTCCAAAATGAAGTATCAAGGACCTAACAATAAATCAGTGCAAATATAACTCCATATTGAGAGAGTTTTCTAAGCACCAAAACAACAAAACAAACCAGAATGTGAAACCATGGAAACAAAACCATGCATAGACAAATTTAAAAAGAGAATTTTAAAACAGACTGGTGAAAATATTTAACTATTACATGAGAAAGATAAATATTATTTTAAAACAACCCAAATGAAAGAAATCACTAAATGATAAAAAGTAAGATGAGACAAAGCTAACAAATACTCAAGACAAAAATATGTGGTAGTAGAGTCATAAGAATCCAAGTAAATGAAAATTATACTGAAACAATGTTATTTATTTGACACTGATTTAAAATTATCATATCTAAAATGTTTGTGTTCTAATTGCTGCATAAAACATTACCACAAAATTAGTGGCATAAATAATACAAGTTATTATTTTAATACTTTTCTGAGTATGGACTTCAAGCACAGGTTGGTGGGGTTCTCTGGAGAGAGCTGGTTGGACTGTGGTTCCAATGCAGAACTAAATTATGTGCAGCTGTAATACTGAGACTCTTGTCATTGTGCCAGCTGTTGGGTAGGGATTGCTTTTATTCCTAGATATTTCTTCAGTTCTTCACTCCTTGGCTTTGTGACAGGCAGTTCGCAGCCTGGGTATTTGCTTTATTCTGTGTCACAGGATTTGTTCTGACTTCTTCCCTGCTCGTCAGTTGCAGCAGAGTCTTCTGGAACATGGTACGATTACAACAGTGACCATTCCATCACTCTTATAGCATCTCCGAATCAAGAGAGCAATAGTCTGTTACCTTCACAAGATCTCCTTGGCACTCAGGTTCGAGAATGAGACAAGCGCTATGTCCCAGGAGAGAGGAGTCTTCTAGCTATTCTAGAACTTCCTCACTAAGGCAGTTATCAGTTCATGTGAAGTTATAATTGGTTAAAAAATCATTCTAAGCATAAAATTTGTATGAAAATTATTGCATTTTCATATCAGTTATTCAATTAATCTTACTTTGCAAAACTTGCTTTCTGAAGATGGAATCTATTATGGCCCTCAAAAATGTTTTGCAAAATATAAAATAAGATTTATAAAACCTACTCTGAAGTTTATAATTACGTTTTATAGTGCAATAAAATTAAAAATTTATTATATTTGTTAAATTCTAACTGAAAAGTAAAAGAAAGCATTTAACCAAGAATTGTTGTTATACAAAGGTAAACACAGAAAACTAACTTCATTCAGTCATATTGACAGCCATTTGCTTGTTTTGCTTTTTCTAGATTTAAATTTTTAAAAATTGTATAAATAGCATATATAAACAGCAAAAATAGTATAAATAACCATAAGTAAACTTTTACTGCTTCAGCTATCTTAGCTAGTTTGGCTATATAATTGTACAAAATTAATTTTCTTCTGATATGTACACACATATACATGTACACATATTGCTAAGTAATAGAACAAATACATAATTACTGATTGTTTAAAATAAATTTCATTTAAAAGCTTCAAAATATTAGCCTGTTATATTTGAAAACTCTGTAAAATATATAAAACACACTCAATATGTCAATTTCTACAAACATAAATACTACATTTTAGAGTGAGTTATGAGAAAAATGCTTGGTAAATTATTTCTAGTTCCTGACTAACTAGGGAAACTCCCAATATGTGTCCTTGTTTGATATCCTTTGTAAATAAAGTGGATTTATCCCAATCAATACTCTTAGTATTACTGGAAGAACCTCCTGTTGATTTGTACTCCTACATATATGAAAATTCTTTTGAAATTTTAAAAATTGTTATTTTGTTCTCGCCATGAAAATTTCATTATTAATTGATACCTTAATTAGAAACATGTAAGTATGGGAAAAAAAAGCATCAGCTCTAAATTTTTAACTTTGGTGGAAATCTGAAATAATATTAGTGTAGACTATTAATGTGGAATTGAAATTCATTTTTGACTAATGTTGTCAGGGATATGTTGGCTTGTGTTGACCAGA
This sequence comes from Dinomys branickii, assembly GCA_004027595.1. Taxonomy (NCBI): domain Eukaryota; kingdom Metazoa; phylum Chordata; class Mammalia; order Rodentia; family Dinomyidae; genus Dinomys; species Dinomys branickii. Next base: position 157,902 of record PVLD010002369.1, on the reverse strand, counting down.
TGGATTATAGTATTCATTAAATTGCTGCACACAGAAAGCGGGAATATGTTTTGATGATAATGCTTCTTATCGTGCCAGACATCTGCATTCTAATTTGTCTTAATTATGTACATATACAATTTGGTCAATGTTTTGCATCTCAAAAATTCATTCTCTTTTCTTATGTATCTGATAGTTCATAAGAGCAATTATATATTTAGATGAGACAATCATTGGTCTAATTGGCGTATTTCAATTTCCACTGAGATGTGCCCATTAACTAGAATCCACAGCAGACCATAGTCTCTCCAACAGAGAATTTATGAACTATCGACTAAACACAATGATTTGAAGCAATGTATCCTGAAGTTAATTTTCTAAAATGACTTTCTGCGGGGATCAGTTGTACTCAAATGCCTAAATTGTATTTAAACCAAAATGTATATCATACTTGGTGATGCTTTGTTCAACCCTGGACTCAACATGTTTTTGTTGTTCAAACTCTATAATAAAGTTAATGCTTTTCAATGATTTTCAAAAATTGCATTTTTGTTACTACACTAAATATATTGCATTAACTTCTGAAGGTAAGTATGAAGCCTTGTACAAAGTTGCTTTTACATTCTTAACAGTGCTCAAATCAAGCATGAATCTATCTTTCTCCCTCTAATTTGTTCTATACATAGCCATATATGGTGAACTATGTCAATGTTTACATAGGATATTAGCGCTGTTGGATTCAGATGATTGTTGACCTTTTATTCCCCTTAAGATTGCTTTATTTTAATGTTCATTTAAATCAATAAAAAATAAATGTACAGGAATAAGGTCAAGGTCATTTAGAATTTAATATAAATGTAAAGGACTACTGAATTATCCCATGATCCTTGAGACAATAATCTATATTGCACTAGGGATAACCATGTTTGTTGTACAGATTTATAAGATATAACCACTATCACTTTTAATATCTTGTTTTAAAATTTATCAGTTCCTGTGTTTCTTTGCCCCGTAAGTTTCACTTTCCCTTATTGTGTAGTATTAGCTTTCTGTTCTTTTCTGTTTTTTTTTTTTTTTTTTTTTTTCAGTAATGGCAATTGATCCCTGAGTCTTTCACTGAGCTGCATTCTCAGCCCTTTGACTGATTTACTGGTTGATTCGTTCTGCCTGAGCTTCCCTCAGTGCAGGGATTACTAGCATGTATTACCAAACCCAGTTTCATTTTGCATCTTTATTATAAAAGTAACAAACAACAACTTTTCATTTGAGACAGAAAGGTTAATTCTTGGTAACTTTTAAGCAACTGATGAACATTTAAATTAACATAAACATATTCAATTGGGAGATATCAGAACAACTGCTTTGAAGACAATGATATGCACTATAACAGCCATTGCTGGATGTCTATCATCTTGCTGAATGAAGTTCTGTATCATTTCTAATGTGTTTTTTATTACTTGTTTTTGTCTTTAATTGTTTGATCAATCTTGCATCTTTTTATTTTAAAAGTAAAAGAACAAAAACACTAACATACACACAGTAGCACAAGAACAGTACAAAAACCAAACTACAGATAAGGTGGCAGGGGATCAACAATGGTTGTTGTATTACACGTTGGTAGCTTCAAAGTGTATACTCAGGACAATACAAATAGACATACAAGACTGATCAAACAACTTATCATCAATTGTTTACCACATCAAAATGACATGAGGCAATAGTGCAACCTTGTCAACCACCCCACACATACATACTTACCGAAGGGAGATCAATCTTGCATTCTTGCACCTGATAAACTGAGCGATTTAACTGAAGGTAACAATATGTAATACAATAACCATTGTCAGTTCCTACCATCTTGTTTTCAAATCCTGTACTGTTATTATTATTTTTTAATTATTTTTTGTCTTCATTGTTATTTTTTATTGTTTTCTTTCCTCTTTAAAATAAAAATATTAATTGTGAAATATATCAATCTTTTATCGGTTGTCATTGTTTTATATTTTTAATATATTGAACATTATCATGCTAAAAAGTGATTTATGTAAGTGAAATAGTATGGAAAGTTCTTGAATTCTAATTTTGTTTTTTTTTTGTTTATGTTTCATAGAAAATAATATTTTGATACACTCAGTTCTCCTTTGAGAATGGCAATTTATGTCTCAGATTACAACATCTTGCTGATGGACTAAAGCTGTTACAACAGCAAATGTGGATTGTAACTTCTAACCCCAGAAAAATCTTATTCTGTAATCTTAGGCTACCTACTAGGAGTTTAAATGTGAAAAAAACTGATGTCAGTAATGCAAGAATCATGTTTTGAGAAATTTAGGTTTATTCACTTTAAGGATTAAAAACATCTAAAACTATAATATTAATTTAGATATATTTATCAACACATATGCCATACAATTAAAATAAGAATTTAATAAGTATATGTCTTTCTCAGAAAATAAAATCATCTTTTACTTCCTTAAGTACATATCTGATGTGTAGTTCTCACCCATATCTCTCTGCCTACCTGCTTTTTCAAAGGAAGCTAAACAACTGGAAATAAGATGTTTACAAAACCTTTCAAAGTATATGCCAGGGAATTTGGAAAATTGCCAGTGTAAATAAAGTTAAAAGGGGTAAACAATTAAAAATATTCGGGCTGTAAAGTCCTACTTTGAAAATATAGCTAAGAAATTGTTTTGCTCACAGCTAAACTTAGAATTTAAAAATGTCAGTGAGATTTGGTAAAATTGGCCAGTTTAGCTATGTTCTCAATTTTAAGCATAGACATGCCAACACTTTTAGCATGGCTTTAGCAGTTACTCTACCACACTAACAAAAAAGGTGTTTTAGGTTGTTTTACTACACAGTTTTGGCTGGCCCTAAACTATGTAGCATAGGCTGGCCTGGAACTCAGGGTGATACCGAGTGCTGGCTTTATAGGTGTGCACCATCATGCTCAACTATAACAAATTCATTGGACTCTATTTCAATTATGTCAGTGTATTCCAATTATGTATATCTTTTTGGCTGTATATCATCAGGGAATTCCATTCTTTTTAATATATATATGCAAATCCTAGTCTAAAGTCTCTTTCTTCCAGGGCTTTCTATTTTTTTAAACATGTATTTTTTATTAGTACATATTTGCAGCACAACATAAATGCATTCATTGTGGGCAGTTGGTACATCTACATGACACCTACGAATTCTTTTTAAGTCCCCTTCCCCTATCCTTCTCCCTATGTCTCTTAGTCCCCTTTCCATTTGCCAAATATCTCTTTTCCTTTTTCCTATTGAATATCTTCTCTTTTGTTCTATGATTTATTTGTGCTTTATGTTTGTCATCAAAGGTAAACTATATGACTTTTACTCTTGTGTATCTAACTTCACTGCACATTGTGAATTCAAGGTGTATTCATTCCTCTAATAGTGACTCGTTTATCTTTCTTTATAACAGTGTCGTACTCCATTGTGTATAACACCACATTTTCTTCATCCCTTTATCTGTATATATTCCAAGATTTAGCTATGATGAATTATGCCGCTGTAAACATGAGTGTGTATGCATCACTGTAACATGATGCCTTTATCTTTACAGGATTATACCTAGAAGGGGAATAGCAAGGTGGAATGGAATTTGTATTTTAAGTTTATGGAGGGAACTTCATATTTTTTCCCATAGTGGTGATATAACATACTTTACATTCTCACCAGCAGTATAGAAGAACCCTTTTTTCCCCTCATCCTACCATGTATTTTTGTTTGATTTCTTGATGATTGCTATTCTTCCTGAAATGAAATGGAGTCACACTGTTATTTTAATTTGTGTTTTGTAATGATCAGTAATGTGAAATATGTTTTATGTGCTTTTGAGCATTTTTTACTTCTTCTGATAAATGTTTATTACTTTCAGTTGCCAATTTTTGACTATTTTATTTTAGAGGGCAGCGTAATATTTGGGGTCTTTTTTATACTAGATATTAATCCTCTATCCAGTGTGTAGGTGGTAAAATATTTTCCCATGCTGTATATTCTTTTTTCACTCTTTTCTTTCCTTTTTACTGTGCAGAAGCTTTGAAATTTGATATAAAGCCATTTGGTGAATTTTTATGTTTATTCTTGTGCAATTGGTGCTCTAGTCAGGAGATCCTTGCTACCTATGACTTTGAGTTCTACCTGCCTTATCTTCCAGAAGAGTTAGTTTCTATTTTAGTATACAAATCTTCGAACAATTCACGTTTTAGTTTGGTGTATGGTGAGAGATGTGGCCCTTGCTTCAGTCAATAACTTTCAATATTACTGTTAATGTAAATAGCCTCATTTCTTCAATTAAAAGATAGACTGGCACACTGGAATAAAAAGTAAAATCCAACAATCTGTTCCATTCAAGGAATTCTTCTAAATTTAAAGTAATAATTAAAGGATGGAAATAATATTCTATGCACCAGGATAGAAGTACCAGCCTTATTCTCACAGTAAATGTTAAATTAAATCTGATTGGAGGAGCAAAGAAGTTCACTACATATTTACTAGTAGAACAGTTATAGTAATTATAGCAATTATGAATATACATGCATCAAATAGTAGGGCACCTCAAGTCATGAAGTAAACCCTCCTAGAAATAAAAGATCAAATAAATATCAACACAATTATAGCAGATGACTGCAATTCTCCACTTTCACAGAGAGACAGATCAACTAAACAAAAATTTAAAAAATAAGCATCAGGACTGAAACATACTGTTAACTTGTGTTCTACCTTACTACACAGAATAGACACTCTTCTCAGCAGTACATAAAAAATATGTTCCAAAATAGGTCACAAACTAAATCCGAAAGCTTGCTTAAATAAATACAAAACAATCAAAATCTTATCATGTATTCCATCAGAATCATCCCACAGAAACTACTGATCAATTGCAAAATAAGCCACAGAAATTTCATAAAACTGGACACATTCCTGAGCATCTAATGGATCGTTAAAAATGTTTTACATTTCTAAGAATCAAATAATAATGCTAGTACAATATACCGCAGCTGTGCGACATAAGGAAAGCAGTCCTAGGAGGAAAAGCTTATCACTCTGAGTGCTTATGTTATGAAAATACAATAAGCTCTAATAAACAACGTAACGATGCACCCAAGAAAACTAGAAAAACAAGAACAGTCCAAACTCAAACCTAGTAAAAGAATGTATATCAGAAATAATGAAATGGAGACTAGGCAATGTCAACTAATACAACTATGACTGAAATCACTGTGGAGATTTGTCCAAGAAGTAGAATTAAAGATTCCATATGACCTAGGTATGCTGCTCCCAGGTGGCTTCTTCTGAGAGTTAAGACACTATAATATCGTGATACATGCATACTGTGTATCGTGGCACCATTCATAATAGTGAAATCACAGGAGTAGCGTGTATAACCATCCAACAGATGACTAGATAAAGAAAGTGCAGTGTTTGTACAGAATGGAATAGCACGTGGCTCCCTTCTAGTGGATCGCGCAAGTGAGCGATAAAACCCTCAAGCCATAGAGGTCACTGTGCTCTTATTTCTTAACCTGTCCTTGCTAAAGCTATTAGTCTTCCCTAATGTAACTGAATATCTAGAAATAAATTATTATTTATCTTAAATTATTGTCATTTATCTTTTCTGTGTAGTTTAGGCCAGCCTGAAACTCACAATTCCCCCACATCAGCTTCCTGAGTGTTGCGATTATAAGTGGGTATAACCGTGCTAGACTCCTAAGTTTTAACTCTTTGCTGGCTATACCACATGGGTCAAAGGTCAAATGATTCCTTTGACCACTCACTCTCACTGAAACTTCATTTCTCATACTTCCTTTTTTATGACCAATATGTCTTGCAAAATTTCATTCCATAACCGAGAAAGGCACGAGAAGGGTCTTATGGATGTAGTGAAAGCTTAGTATCAGTTTAGTGCACATTCCAAGATGTGCTATAATTTATGTATGAAATGCCTCACCTTGATCATTTATATGGGCATATTTTAAACACCTTCCTGGAAACTATGTTTGACCTTAAATTCACATAAATATATAAATATATTCAGATAAAGTTTTGTGAAAAGTATTTGTCTGTGATCTCAAACTTTATATTGAACAGCACTAATAGCTTCTATTCTCCTTACTTTAGCGTTTACTTTAGAAGCCTTTATAGAGCTTTACTTAATTATGCTTTCCTCATTATAATACCCAAATGACTCTTAAAAGCTACATCTTTATCCGAAGCTGATATGAACACAGAAAGTAACATTAAAATTGTGTTACACTCAAGAGTAACATTTAAATGTCACTGTTTTTAAAACACCAAATTAAAAGAACTAGTCATATTTTTAAAAACAATATATCTAGTGTTACTTTGCCTCAATTAAAACATCATTCTTCTAAATATATTTCTAAATGTATATGAACAATATTTTCATTTATAATTTGTATATCTAAGATGTTATACTAGCTTTTTACCACTAATATTCAATGTGGACTATGATAATAATAACTTTTACTGCCTTTATCAAATTTCTGACTAAAAATCATGTTTATCGGAAAAAATTTATTAACGTTTCACTTTTAAGAAATGAAGTTTATATATATATTCTTTTCATACTGGCATTATAGCACATGCACACATATGTAAATGTATATAGAGAGAAAAGCATGAGGCAGAGGCACACATATGCCAGCAGGACTCGTAGTGTGTTGTATCATAGACTTGAAAACTATGCTCAAGAATCTTACTCTCCTTTCTCTTCATCACAGCATACCCACTTATTTGCACTTACCGAGTCACTGTAAATAAAGCCTACTTTGTAGCCTCTTTTGCAGAATACAATAGTACATTGAAATTGTGGGAAATGACTGTCTCTGTCCATAGAGCAAATTCTAAGAAGTGGCTTTAAAGACAACTCTTGTCTTTCCTCTAGGTTTTGTCTTTTGTCATTAGGCAGAATTTTAGTAACTAGAGATAGAGAAGCTATTTCCAGCCACCTAGGCCAGGGAGCTACATAAGAGGAAGAAATGACATATGAAGAATGTCTGTCAGCTCAGGACTGCTTATTTAGCACTTTTCTGTATAAGAGATGCAAATATCTAACTTGGAACATTTTGGTCGTTCTTAGTTCAAACAATAGCTATCTGTACATAAGGGAAATGCAAAACATTCATTTATAATACCTAAATTAGCTGTCTCTTATCATTTTCTGAAACAATATATAATATGTATGTATACATTCTATGTATATACTATGTGTATAAGCATGCATATGAATCCAACATGACCACTTAAAACAAAAATCAGAGAGAGAAATAACTGAAAAATTCCCAAATGATTTAACTTCTAAATATAAGAAATTGAAACAAATTCAAATACAGTGTTACCATTGGAGACTATGGTAAATTTAAGGGAAGATAATTTTCATAAGTGATGTGTAAATGTGACTAGTGACCATGAATGACGTTGTGTTCTTTAGATATCAAGTTTTGTTTTATTTCCAGGCCATGAAAATTCTCTAGAGGTATAATTTTCTTTACACAAAGCTGGTATCAGAAGATTAAAATATAAAAATATAGATGTAAATCTTCCAAACTTTAACATTCTCCTTGAGTTTCTTGAGGGGACTTTTAAGAACTGACTTGGGAGATACTGTAGAAGCCTTTTGAAACTTATCCTGTTTTGTTCTACGTCCTGAAGCTAAAATCTTGTTATAAAAGAATTTCTAATTCACCCCAGTGGACATGTTAGTAAAAGTGGAATAAAGTATTTTCTTACCTGCTGGTATTTGCTTTGTTATTGCCTATTAAAAATCATTCATTCCTGTGAATGAAACGATATATCTGTGTTATTAGAAAAGTTCTTTCAAGGACAATACATTATAGCTAAAATGGAGCTTTACAAACAGTCTGGCCTTCTGCAGTTAAAACTTCTAGTCTAGTAATTCATTTGATAAAAAATAATAAAAATAGTTGCTATAAAGATAGAATTCTACAATTCTATTTGAAAAAAGTAATGTTTCAGCCTGAAATTATTGCTTATTTTTAAATAAACATGTACCAATGTGGACATTCTTTTTGTTATTTTAATTAGTAGGTAAGAATACTTTTCTCAAAACTCACTAGAGTTCTTGACTAACAATTTCAGCTCCAATATGATTAATGCACTTGGAAAAAGGTCAACCTTCATGATTAAATGAAGTATTGTTTAGGGTAGTATACTTCTGGCTCAAATTTTTAAAGTACCCTTTCTATTGCTAATCTGACTATTGGATGCCAAAATTCTATCTGGAAATTTTGATACTGAATATCTTAGTGTTCTTTTCTCAGCAATTTAATCTTTTCTTCAAATAAATCCTTACTTCCCCATTTTTTCCTAATGATTTTTGATCCTTAAATGCACTCTCTCATTATTTTCCTGACTGGCTTAAATTTAATTCTTTTACTCTAGCCATCTTTGATTTTAGTCCATTACCACTTACAATTTATAAGACTTAAGGATACTTATAATTTTTTTAAATTGGGAAGTAGTTTTGAAATTTAACTCTGGTGCAAATAAATTCACAATAGGTTTCCTTTAAACATGTGTTAGAAAATTTTGGGAATAATGAATAGTCTCTATGAGCTATGAGATTAGCTTAATATGTGTAAACAATTTCACTCACACCTGAGAAGAGTTTGAAATATGTAGATTATTCAGATAAAAAGTCTATCTTATATGATAACATAGCACCAAAAAGCCAGCATAATAGCTACAATTTAAAATTTATTTCGTATCGTTAAGGATTTGGAACAATTAGAATTTTCAAGCAATTTAATAGCATCAGCTGATATGTCTACTTTGGAGAATTCTTTGGCAGTGATCCATTGTATAGGGTATATTTAGATAATCTTCTCCTTTGTATAAACAAAGTAGATGTCTGTCCTGTGTGCTTTTGTATATACAGAGAGAGGGAGCGAAAAAAACTAGAGAGATATATAGAGATAAAAAGTATGTGCAAAGAATTCATAGTAACAATATTAATATGGTCCCCAAACTAAGAAATAACTCAAATATTGAAAAGCTGCACGATAAATTATCTTCTCATTATGCACACAACCAAAGGGTGTATAAAATGAACATGGAATAAATCCTTAAGAAATGATATTATGACTCTCACAAATATAATATTAAGGTAAGGCAGCTAAATACGAAAGATCGAATTTATCCATTCCCTGCAAATAAACTAATATAAACATTTTAAAAGGTCAAAGATTTACTCTGAGTTATAGACAGCAGTGGAACAAAGGCACAAAAGAGCTTATAGGATACCGGCAATGTTGACTTCTCTATCTGGGCTATAATTCTTGGTTTATAATAAATTCTTGGTTTATAATAAATTATCAATATGTACACTTATAATTGTGATTTTTGTGCTATAATTTATTGCAAAAATTACTAAAGAGTAAACACTGTTAAATGATTGACTATTATGTAAATATGTCCTAATTCATAGTTTGAAACTCTTTGTCATATACATGTGGATATACTTATTCAATATCATGATGCTTTCTTGATATTCTAATACATTTATTAAGTCTGACAAACTTAGCTATTTACTTTAGCCTAATTTTTAAAAATGAAGTTACTGTCACATTAATTTCTTGAACTGCAGAGTTAAATTCATAATCTCCAAGAAGAAGTATAACTTTTCTGTTCTTTCCTCAGAAAATATCATCCAGTATCATACATTGCTTGTGAAGTGCGCTCATGTTTCTCTTGGAGTCCAGGTAATGGGGTGGACATTTTTTGATTACTTACCCACTATGTCTCAGACACTCCTTTCACTTTTACATGGAATTCACATAGTGAGAATACTGACTTTCACACAGTATAGAGAAAACTAGAGGTGAAGTAATGGTTTACTTATATGGGATTTGTGAATAATGTTAGCAGCACTATTCACAGCAGCTAAGTTGTAGAATTCACAGAGGAAAAATGGATAAGAAATGTGGGAAACACATAGAGCAGAATATTATTTAGCCATGAAAATGCCAAATTCTATCATTTATGGCAAAATGGATGAAACTAGTTTTTTAAAAATTCATAACACTGATAAAAGTGAGGTTTTGCCTAAACAGCAAGCATACATGGAGATGGAGAATACACATTCAGAACATACATTCAAATTTCTACTACATAAGGTTTTAAAATAATGCCTGTTGTAATTAATCAATGATTTCTACTTTGAAATTCTAAAATAAAGAATTTTATTTATTTAACTGTTAAGTTATACCACCATAAAGTCTTGTTCTTCTTCACAATCTATATTTTGAAAATTCTAACATCTTTCAAGCAATTTGTCCATTACACATTCCAAAAAGCCTTAAAGGAGAATCTGTTTAATTAAAAAAAATTTCTACAGAAGTATTCTACACCGTAAGTTAAAATTAATAAATGAAAGTACCTGCTTTATATTACTTAATGACTTGTAACAAAATCGCTATTTTATAGTTATATCACATCACATATGGAATTTTTAATAAGAAATAAAACCATGTACAATACCAAGACATCTTGAATGTTTCAATAAATGTATCCATGAAACTTTTGGTTTTATTCTCAGTATGAGTTCACTGCTACATTTGAAGTCAATTAAGATATGTCCTTTCATGTGTACATTCAGATATAAAATGATAGTGTCTTCTGATGTGCTGGGAGTCAGAAAATCTGGCTCAGCTATTGACCTTTTACAATTTACTTACTATTTCTGAATTTAAGTCCTCATTCAAAAGAGGACAAACTTAGAGCAGAATGGTTTTAAGTATATTCCAAATATGACTTTCTACAAATCCATCAGTGAAATATTTGTGAGTTTATATTCAAGGGATAGGGGAGAGTAACAATTTTTCATGTGTGTGTGTGTGTGTGTGCGTGCGTGTGTGTTTTGCACTGGGAATCAAACTTATGTCCTCACAGTTGCCAAGCAGGAGGTGTGCTGCTGGGCTCTATCTCTGGCCCTCAGAGTAATAATGTAGCATTTTAACATTGAGCTGTTTTTTGGAAGAGGAATAGGAAAAAATCTATATATGCACAAGATAGTGAAAATAGTTATATACAGTTAGGTTTTCTTAGTTCACTGAAAAGAAAAGTTTAGCCGGGCATGGTGGCACACCCCTGTAATCCCAGCACTTGGAAGGCTGAGGCAGGAAGATCTCTGCGATTGCAATACCAGCCTGGGCTACAAAATGAGCTCAAGGCCAGTCTGAATTGCATAGTGAGATCCTGTCTCAAAAAGACGAAAAAGAAAATAAAAAAATAAATAAAGGTTTGTGCTAATATTGTTTGGACAATTTTTCATACCTATAGCTTGTACTCTGAGAAACTACTCTGAAGATAAGAATAAGCTTAAAATTTTTTGACCAAGTTTGCATACTTATGTCTGGTAATATGAACAACTAATGTGAAGGCAACAATATGCAATATAATAACCACTGTTGAACTCCTACCATCTTGTCTAGTGAAGCTCTCTGTGATTTCTAATTTTTCAAATTATTATTGTTTATACTCTTTAATGGTTTGATCAATCTTGCACTATTATATCTGCTAATATGGGCAAATTTGTTGAAGATGACAATATGAAATATAATAATCCCTAACAGGGGGGTAACCATAACTAATACAGTGCCTATTGTTTCCTATTATTTTATTTTATTTTTTAGTTTAAAGAGAATAAAAAATAACAAAATAGAAATATAAATAAAAACAAAACAAAGAAAAAATAATAAAAATTGTACAGGGTTTCAAAACAAATTAATAGGGATTAAAAGTCTATTTTGAAGTTCTGTTTTATTATTAGTTTTATTTTTCTCTTTAAAATAAGAATGTTATAAAACAGTGAAAAGAACAAAATCAACGTATTTTACTGACAATATTAATTATATCCTTAAATATTGATGGACTTCAAAGATGTTATATTTTACAATAAAAATGCACGCAGAAAGGTTGTAAAAGAAAATTTGATTTGTTAAATATTGGTGATGGTATTATTTTGTGAGTTTTTGCATGAAATAAGTCATTTTAGATATTAATTGAGAAGATAATTTACAGAACATTCAACTCCATATGTATACTGAAATTATTAAATTAAATTAATTAACATTACTTCTATAGGAGGCTGGATAAAATATTTATTCATTAACTATTATCAAATGTTTCAGATGCCTGGGTATATTTACCATTGGTCTGATACCATATTTTCCTTCAGTGGCTCTTCTCCAGCTTAGCTGTTTTTTATTAGCTTGTAGAGACACAAAAAACGACAGAAGTCAGATTTCGACAAGCTGGATGATAAACAGAGAGGAGTGTACAATGCAGAGCACCAGAAGTCTGAGGTGAGCATTCTCTCTTACTTCAGTTTATTACTACTTCTACCAATGAACATGAGCCCTATGATAATCAATGAATTTCACCCAAAAGTAATGAGAAATCTGTAGTGATATGTAGCTTTATGATGAAAAGTAAGCTAATGATTTAATAGTCTTAATAAAATCATAACCTGAATCCCACAATGATTTAGAAACAATCTGATGAAAAATATCCTTGGCAAAATTGAGGTAAGCCTGTAATATAACTCTGAAATTTCCTAAATGTGCACCAAAGCATATAGACAAGGAGAATTTTCTAAGATAGCTGGTAACAAATATCAAACCTGAATAAGAGACCTATAATTTAGAGTAAAATTTCTAGATACTATTTATAAACACTTGAACATCTTTAAGCTTTTGTAAGGAAAAGTCCAGGTGGCACCAAACGGGAGTGGTTTTTGCTGTTTTATAGCGGCTATGATCAGAAATTGAAGGAAAGGGAACACATCTGACTGAGCATCTTGCACTTTACACATCTTCATAATACAGCAGATGTAAGAGGAAAGCAGAGATCAGAACGGAATGTCACGAAAAGGGACTTCAGAAAGAAGGAGCTTAACATAAGTGAATGATCCTGGGGAGGGAAAAACACCAGATAAATAGGATTCCAGTTCGTGTTTGCACAAATCACTCTGCTCTTTATCTTTCTTTGCCTCCTGGTTCATTATTAGTACTCTATGCCCTCTGTTCTCTTGGTGTGATAATGTCACACTCTCAGGTCCGCATTTCCCACTGTGCTCAAGCTACTGCACAGGTGTTACGATTATGTATCCAGGGTCCTGAGTTTGCAGAGGGTGTGCTCTGACCTGTGACCTCCCTCAGGACCCATCTGAAGGTTGCGGTAAGCAGAGTCAAAGATAAAGGAAGCAACAATTTCTACAGGGTGATTAATAATATGAAAGCTCTAGCACTACAAAGAAAGGGGGTCAGAGGAGAGTCTCCAAAGTTGATGGGAAGGTTGCCTTCTGTTCTTAAGGGAACAGGAAAGCTGAAGCCCAGGGTCAGAAACTGCCAGAAAGTTGACAAAGGTCAGAAAGGGGCAAGCCAGGGTGGACCAGCAGGCACACATTAGTGAGGAAAGGACATGTGTTACCCTCTTTGGAGAAAAGCAGTGTCACTGAGTCTGACTGGTTCAGAGAAATACTTTTTTTTTGCTATTTAATAATAAATATGCTCTCTGAAAATGTGTTAACAGTTTTTTCTGTTCTCTGGATATTTTCCTTTAACAAATGAACAGTACTTCTTAATGAATTCCGTTCAGAACTTACACAGAAGTTACATAAACACAAAGGTGGTACCTATTAAACAGCTTTCCCCAAAAGAGTAACGGAGAACACTTCCGTATGTGCACAAAGGTATAAAATAAATATTTTTGTCAATATTTGGTTTTTCACAACTGGCTTAGTAAATCACAGCATACAAAATATATAACAATAGGTAAATCAATAAGAACTATCTGCTGAATACTTGCAATTTGATTACATTCAACTTCAGAACTGAAACAGAATAGGAACCCTTTTCCTGCTAATTCTCTGTTACAAGTCTTTACAATATCCTGCCTAGAGGAAGTAAAATTCTCAAATTTTCCTGAGTTCTATTCTTGTTCTCTAAACTTTCACAGTCTATACCACAAGTAGTAGACCAGCTAAATATTCCAAATATAAATCTGATTATGTTATTATTTTTCACAGTATACAAAGTTCACTCTATTTCCAGAGTAAAATTTAAGGTGTAACAGTGATTTGTAAAGCACTACTTTATTCCTCCCAGTGATACTGTCTTTTGAAAGTTTTCTCCTTCTATCTCTCTCCTGCAGTTCTCTTCTCCTGCACATGCATCTAACAGATAGCCTAGTTTTCTGGAGGTTTTGTCCTCTCTTATCTTGCGTACAATTTTTCATTATCATTATCAGGCTATCTTAATCGTGACTTGAAGAGAACACCGCAGACATTCCTGGTCACCACGTTTGATTGTCCTATTTACAGTGTTCTTTAAAGTGAGTGGAATTTTCATGCAATATTAATTTTTTAGCCTACTTCTGTGTGAATTTGATCTCTATAGCTCCTTGAAAAAATATTCCCTGGAATTACATTTACATCGCCACATTCCTGATCTGAGTTTCATATTTATTTTGATATACCAGTCTTAATTTTCAAACATCAGTTAGGAAACTTGTTATTTTCTCTTGTGACTGTTACTCTGTTTTATTTATGAATCATCATGATTTCTAATGGTGATTTTTCTTTCCGCAATAGCTTCCCATCAAATGTGCCTTTCGTGATGAAACAGAGCGTGTATGCGTAGTCCACTGCTGTGTCGGTAGAGCGAGCATAGGGGACAGTACAATGCACAGTGAATCATATACAGTTACCAAGGCAGTGATGTCACACGCTTATAGGCCTTAACTTACAGAATCGTTTGAACTTCGGTCACTCTTTTTAAAGACCATCTGTTCTATAAATGTTTTTTTCTACCTAGCCCTTCTCTTCTGCTACAAAAACTATGTTTCTGTCTATCACTTACATTTTATTTTACAGAATTCCATCCAAATACAAATCATTTTCCATCCTACAATCTCAATGAAATTTAAGGCAAAATTTAATGCTTACCTACTAATATTTCTCTCTCCCAGTTGATTTCAACAATTACCAGAGACATACAAACCTTTCTCTCTAGCATCCCAAATTTAAACTCTGAAACATGATACTGCAGTGACACATGCTACCCATATTCGTAGCATCACCATTTGTGATGGCTAAATTAGTAAGCAGGTGATTACAGATGAATAGAACGTACACATACACAGTAGAGACACGAGTGCTATTAGCCATAAGGAAAGATAAATTTGAGTTATTTGTAAGAAAATGGATGCACCTTGAGTCCGTAACACTAAATGAAGTAAACCAGATGCAGAGGATTAAATGTTGCATGGTGGGCTGGGGATATAGCTCGGTGGAATAAGTGCCTCCCTAGCAAGCGCAGGGTCCTGAGTTTGATCCCCAGTACTGCCAAAATAAATATTGCATGGTTTCTTTTATAAGAGAAACCAAAAATATAGATTTAAATAGTGAAATTAAAGAAGATGATAAGAACTGAGGACAGTTTGTGGAGAGGGAAAAAACAAGAGGGAGTGGAAGGCAGGGAAATAAGGATCAGAGGATATATACATATACACATGTGTACACCCCATGGTGAATATATTCATTATGCATTGCAAATATATATACTAAATAGAAAATTGAGAAACTAGCAACCGCATTTTCCTTACACATTTCTTGTTCTAGCTGTAACTTGTCGGTACCTCCACGCATTCAGTGGCCCATTGTTGCCTGTATCTTCTTTTAACATGTGTTTTATACATGTTTGAGCTTTTATGTCTTAAGTATTTTTCACATGTGTCATCAGAGATAGATATACTAGAACGAAACCCTGTCTCCTCCTGCACAAAGTACTCTGCAACCATCTAACTGGTCTTGCTACCTGTGGTCAATACTGAGATGCAGGCTGCCTCAACACCCGGGAGTACATAAAATTACTCATTTATTTGCAACTTCAGCTAATGGATATTTTGTTCAGAAATACATTGAGAAAATTTACCCACTTCATATGTTTGAAGTTTTGTTACATGTCAAAAATACTTACTATCTTGTATATACAGGTATTAGCTCTACAATTAATGCACTATGGAAAATATTTCCATAAACTGAATTCCTTCTTGAGAATAGCAAAAATGTATTTTATAAATGATATTTTTATTTTGAAGAGAAAAAATAACAAAATAACAACAAAGACAAAAACAAAACAACACAAATCAATAAAAACAATATGGAATTTCAAAACAAGATGATAGGAAATTAACAATGGTTGTTCTATTACATATTGTTATCATCACTGAAAAGAATAGTTAATGATTAAAAAAATTTTGATCAATTTTGCATGCTTATATCTGGTAATCTGAACAACCAATTTGAAAACAATAATATGCAATATAACAACCATTGCTGAATTCCTACCACTTGTTTAATGAAAAAAATGATGTGTTTAGAAAACTTTTTTTTTGAGAATTTAGGTAAGCCACATGTAAGAGATATCCTGTTTTAAATTTGTGCTGCGGTAATAGCACTAAGTCAGATATCATGAAACTTATTGCTCTGGTGCAATTTGAATGTTGATTAAAAGTAAAACTTCATGAAGCACTTCAAACATCATAATTGCAATTCTGAAGGGAGTGGCTCATTAACTGATTGTAGAAAATAGAATATATGTAAGAGAATTTGGAGAATGGCCCAGGCTGGTTTACTTATTGAAGTTAATCCATTCTTATCCTCGTACTTCTCCTGAACAATTATTCATTTTTTCCTATGTAGCCTCTGAAATTTTGCCTCAATCATTTTTCCTTTTTCCCTACCTTCTCTCTGAATATTTTTCTTTTGTTTCTGGGTGGAATAAGTATTACTTACCACCTTTGTTGATTGTAAAGAAATAATCAGGCATTGTCACTTCTCAAATCCTTTGTATAGAAACTAAAAAAAATTAATATCAAGCTTATTTTGAAATAATATTATAACGTTTCAGACATTATATATTTTATGACACATTCAAAACATTACAGTAAATGCATTTATGTTATTTTAAATTCTCTAATATAATTTAAATATCATTTGCTTTACAAGCTTAACAATTATTTACAGAACTATGACAGTTTTACATAATTCTGCAGTAATTATTTTATATCACAACTATTTTACATGATTCAGTATTGCTATAGATAATCTAATAATTAGTATACAGAACTCATCTTCAAATGTAGAATAAAAAGTGATGCATTGCTTTTGAAGGTAAATTTTATCTTCTTTCTACATCGCATATTTCTCTGGAAAATTTTTAGAGAAAGTTGTCACTATTTTAAAGAGAAAGAAATAAGAAAAATATTTTAATTGTATGGAATTACTGCAATGCTATTGTGAATGTGATTCAGTTACACTGTACTATTGAAACCGTGGAAGGCATTTTTGGTTGAATTAATTTTGGCTTTAAATGTTTTCTTCCACACATGAAATAGAAATTTTGGAAAGAACAATAAAATAGGAATGTAAAGACTTGGATTTGGGACTTTAAAATTGCAAAATGTAAGTTTCTTTTTCAAATAAATAATAATATATACTATCTTAAATATCATTCTAAAAAGTTTTGCCATTCTAGGTTCCTTTCCACAGCCTTGCAATTATGCATCAGATGGTACTTCAGCAGCACTCACTTGAAAGATTTGAAAGGCAGTTCTATTTTGATCAGGTGCTCATTAGATATTATTTTACATTCAATTTGGAATTTGAAATTCCTCATGAAAATTGCAGGTAACATTTTAAAAATGAAAGCAATTATTCTCCAAATAAATTAGCCAATATTATCCAGAATTTTAAATTTAACTAAAATGATTTTCTGCAGACATAATGTGGATTTGAATTCCTTGGTCTGTGAAGACATCACTGAGGCAATGCATTTCAATTTGTGCATGTGTTACAGAGCACCAGCCTTAAATATTGTAACTATCTCCTTCATATATTAACAATTTAAAGAAGACATAAAAATACAACATCCTTGCTAAAGTTTCCTTGGATCATGCCGTGTCATGTCTAAATTGATTGTTTTTCTAGTATCACTGCCTTGTGATAAAGAAAATCTGTTCTCCCTGGCTTTTGTACTGTGTGACCCTGTTCCTGATGCAGTATTTTCCATTCTCGTACTGCAAAAGGTCTTTTCACTGCGGCATAAATTTACTTTAATTAAATATCTCATTGTGTAAGAATGACTTTTAGTTTGACAACATCCAATAGTTTATCCCTGAATTATACAAAATTATACACTTTGCTTGCAAGAAGTAATACATCCTTACATCTATAAACCTAAAGGAAACAATTATGTGGCAACTAACAAGGAATCCTCATGTTTAAACATAAATAGAAGCAATTAAAGTTTCTCTCAAATTTAGCTTTGTATTTATTATGTTTGTGATACAGAAGACTTACATTAATTTTTGGAAACTGGTCTTAGTAATTTCTACTTCCTCTTCCCCTTCTCATCCTTCCCTCTCTCTTTAACCTCAGATTCCCTTCCATCTCCACAAATTCTCCCTCTTTCTTTTCATCCTCTTTTCACTTTGGTCCTTAAATTTTTTGTATTGAATTTCTCACTTAACAAAAACAATGTAATAGTTAACCTTCAGCATCTCGAATTTATTTCATTTAGCATTATGCCTTCGAAACGCATCCATTTTCTTACGGGAAGCTCAAATTTTACCCTCCATTATGGATGACATATGCATCACCTTATGTATGCATTCATTTCTCGGTGGGCATATAGGTCACCCCCACAATTCATCTCCTATCAGTTGCCCCACAATAATCATAAGTACGTGTGCATCACTGTAATATCATGAAATTAACACCACGTAAAGCTCGGTCCCATTGAGGAAACTGTTCATGACTTTCATAGCAGTTATACTATTTTACATTCCCAGCAACTGTGGGGAAGTGTTCCTTTTCACCCACAAACGAGCTAGTAGTTGTTATTTTTTGCATTCTTATTACAGTAGAGAGATCTGTCAGACTTATTTTTAAATTTTTATGTTGTTTTTGGTACATAGTTCAGTATACAATGATTATATTCCACGTGGGGTGTTGTTACACGGACATAACTCATACTAATTATTGCTTAACCCTTTTCCTTTCGCCTTTGTCCTGCGGCCCTCTATGTCTTTGTCCCCTTTTCTTTTGCAAAAGGTCTATCACCCTATTTCCTGTGATCGATTTTTATTTTGTGCTTTGCTTATATTTTGGTCACGTGAAAGTTATGTGATGTTTAAACTTGTGTCTGATTTATTTCTCTTGATAATAGCCATTCCTTCTGAAGGAGTAAGATAAAACCTCACTGTTGTTTTGATTTACATTATTCTAATGGCTAAAGATGCTGAATGTTTTTTCATATACTTACAGTATTGGCCATTTTTTCTTCTTTTGAGAAGTACATACATTCACTTCATTGCCTACTTTTCATTAGGTCTTTTATTTGGAGGGGTCTATTTTTTTCAGTTCTTTTATGTATTCCAGATACAAATACTCTTATCTCAAAAGTACCTGGCAATTTTTCCCCAATCTATACAATGTCCCTTCATTCTATAGGTTGTTTCTTTTGTTATGCAGGAGATCTTTAATTTGACATAATTCTATTTGTGGCTTCTTACTATTACTTCTTGTGCAATTGGAATTATGTTCAGAAAGCCCTTGCTATTCCTATGCATTCAAAAGTATTATCTATCTTTTTTTCAATCAGAGTCTGTGTTTCTGTTTTAATATCGGTCCCTAACCCATTTTCATTTGACTTTAGTATAGACTGAGAAACATGGGGATAGATTCATGCTTCTACATAAGAATAACCAGTTTTCTCTGCACAATTTGTTTAAAAGTCCATATTTTCTGCAACATCCTTTGTCAAAATCAGATTACTCTGCCGGGGGCTGTTTGTATACATTATACTGAATGTCATTGTTTAACATTTCTATTTTGTGTCTGTACCATGCTCTTTTTATTATTATAGCTTTGTAGTACAATTTGGAATCTGGGTTATAGTGTCTTCTGCTTTGGTTCTGGCCATCCAGGAATGTTTCTGCTATTCAGGTTTCTTTGATTCTATTTAAAGACTATTTTATCTAGTTTTGTGAAGAATACTGAATATGTTTTTATTAGAATATGTATAAAAGCTACACACATTTTTAGGAAATATGAATACTTTTGCTGATATTTGTTCTGCCTATCCAGGAACAGGGTACATCTTTCCAATTCCCAAAGTCTTCTTTAATCTCCTTCTGCAGATTATTATAATTTTCATCACAGTTGTCTTTAACTTTCTTAGGTTAATTTCTAGTCTTTCTTTCTTCTTTCTTTCTTTCTTTCTTTCTTTCTTTCTTTCTTTCTTTCTTTCTTTCTTTCTTTCTTTCTTTCTTCCATTTATTTTTTGATGCTATCACACACAGGACTCTTTTGTTGGTGTTTTATCAGTAGGTTTAACGTTTGTATGCAGAAACACTATTGATTTTGCATCTTGATCATTTCTTTCCGTTTTGCTGAATTTGCTTAACAGTTCCTAGAGTCTCTTGGTGGAAACTTTTTGGCTTTTTCTGTTTGAAGCATCGTGTCATCTGTGAATGAAGGTACTTTTATTTCTTCTTTTCCTATCCGTACTCCTTTTGCTCCTTTTTCTGCCTGGTCACTCTGGCTGTAGTTTCAAGTACTACAATGAATGGGAGTGGTGAAAGTGAGCCCTTTGTCTTATTCCTAATTTTAGAGAAAACATTTTTCCTTTTTTCCATTCAGTATGTTGGCAGTGAGTTTCCCATAATTGTCTTTTGCTCATTTGAGGAAAGGTTTTTTCTAAACATATTATCATCAGAGTTTTACTATGAATAGTCAAAATGGCCTTTAGAAGACTTTTTTATGTTAATAATTAAGAAAAATAGGGCCAGGGGTATAGCTCAGTGGCACAAGTACCTGCCTGGAAAGTGCAAGGTCCTGAGTTCAATTCCTGGTACTGGGAAAAAAAAAAAAACTTAACAAAAATGTTAGAAATGAAATTATGTTTCTATAAGATCATTTAAGGATGAACCAATACATTTTCCTGCAAAAGTACCTTCCCTTATATTGAACATCCTTATTAGTTATGTTCTAAAATTGTAATCTATGTTTCATTCTATATATATACACATATATGAATGTATGTTATATATATATATGTGTATATATATATATATATATATGTATATATATATATATACTAGAGAATATTTTTGGGGGAAGAGATATAGCTCATTGGCATAAGGCCTGCTTGGCAAGCATGAGGTCCTGAGTTTGATTCTCAGTTTCAAAAAAAAAATGAAAATATTTTTGTGTCTTACTTTCAATAACATTTTTCTTACAAGAAGAGTTCGAGCCTAACCTTTACTCTTTGACCAGCCCACTACTTCAGAGGAGTGTTGAAGTTCCTCATCTTTTTCTCCTACTCTTGATACCATTGATTTGTACCTCTTTCAGTGGCTCCATGGCAGAGCAGAAAGGACTGCTCATAAGGAATCACGTACTCATGCATTATTTACTGGCCGCAGCACTTATTTTGAATTTCAACTGTGGCAAGTAAAATAGCTTATCTAGTCACAAAATGAAGATAATAAATTGATCTCGTAGGTTTGGTGAGTAGATTAACTAAGATATGAAAGACATTGTACAAAGCAGTTGGTCCCTAGTAAATGAAGATTCCCACTCTCTTATATTTTATCATAAGTAAAGATCATTGAGGAGGTGTCAGGGTACAGGATCCATGCCCTGCGTGCTGGGTGCATGGCTGTAAGATGCGTTCCACTGCGAGGAATGACTTCACTCTCGTGCTTCTGCCGGCTGCATGACACACACTTTCTTGGGCTGCCTTTGCTTGTTACCTGCAGTTTTCCCTGAAAGATGGTCCACATTCCTGGCTCTCTGCCTTGGTGGAAGCTCCACGGCAACTCTGCTTTCATTCCCACAGTTTCCCATACGCCCACTCAGAGGCTCATTCCCTGGCTTCCCAGGTCCTCCTGCTATGTCTGAGTGGAAGTATGAACCCCAAACTCCTGCATGCTACATGTCCACAAAACTCTCATACTATTTTCCACACCAAGGTCTGTCACAGTGTCTTCCGAGTGCCTGTATGGCTGAACATATTAGAATGAATGCTAGGAACAAAACTCCCAGGAAGATCTTGCAAAGAGTCCCTTGGGGTTCTCTTTTCAAAGGAAACTCTCTTAAACCCTTGACTGGGTTTAAGGATGGGATATTGCTAATTTCTGAGATTCCTTCAAGGCATCTTTCTTTTTGTCCATGTTAAAACTACTTGTTTCCTTGTAATTCAGTAACCTCTTCGGCAATCACACCGTTTGGGCCCCAATTTTATAGGTAGTTTTTTTGTACTGAATATTAAGCTTTTCCAATCAATCTTCTTCTCTGTTTTTGTTCCCAGTTTTCAATATAAACCTACATAGAAGCAAAAAACAGTTTTCCTCACTCCACTTGAATGTTGGGCTGCCTTGACTTTTCCTCCATGTGATAGATCAACTAATCCACTGCCTCAAACTAAGGTTTAAGCAAAGTCTCAGGACATTGGAAAAATATAGACACTTCCATTTGATATTGTTTTGTTTGGTTTCATTTTATTTTCTAGAGAATGTACATGTTCTCTCGTCCCATTTCCAGTAAAGTACCTACAGCAAACGGAAGCCTTACCAGCCTTGTCTTCATGCGTTCTTATCAGCACTCTGGTCTTCTGAACTTCCAAGAGTTTTCTAGAGCTTCTCTTGCATACATCTTCCAATCTTTCCAAAATCCTCTTGCACATGATTTCCAAAGGCTTCTAAACCAGACTGTCAAATATAGTCACAGCAAAGATTCCACTTCCCTGGTATCAACTTTCTGTGTTTGTCAACTTTCCTTTGGCTGGGAAAATGTACTTGACAGATATGTAAAACTTGGAAGGTGGCCAGTTGTAGTGGCACAGACCTATAATCCCAGCACCCAAGAGACAGAGGCAGGAGGATCAGGATGAGTTTGAGGGCAGCCTGGGTGGGCTACTTAAGTGAGTTCAAGGTCAGGCTGGACTACATAGAGAGACTTGTCTCAACAAATAAACAAACAAACACAGAAAAGGAGGAAAGATTAAAAGAAAACTTAAAGGGTTGGTTTACTTGGCTTCTGGCTTCATCGAATTCCTTTCCTTGGTCAGCTGGCTGCGTGGTAATATCGGCATGGCAGAAAGGTACAGTGGAGCAAAGCCGTGTAGCTCAGGGCACTGTGAAGCACACTGGGGGAGCAGCAGCTCTAGAGAGGGAGGAAAGAGAGAACAAACATAACACTCAAATCGTGACCTGTACAGTTATATGCAGAAGCCTCTATTGTTAGGTCCTTCTGCAAGAAACAGGCCAGTCAAACTGACAATGAAGCTTATGCATCAGATTCTTTTAAATTTCACTTATAAACCATATATGTAACTTAATGCAAAATAATAACATTATAAATTTAATACTTGATTTTGTAGAATTTTATTACTTCAATAATGTATTTCTCAAGTACATTTTTAGGGCTCTGATGAAATGCAGTGGTAATTTAAAGTCCCAATCACACACCTATTATGAAATCTATGTATAATATCTGTCATGGTCCTGTATCCTAGGTACACTATGAAGTCAACTTTTTCGAAAAAAATTATCTGTGTCTTCAGAAGAGCTGGACTTTCTTCTGGTTTTCTGGCTTTATTTTTCTTCTTGAGAAATGTCATTTTCTAGCATATTTCATGTTTCTTCATTTTTTTATTTTAACATTTCACTATTAAAACATACATTCCTCTACAGGATGTTATTCTCCTGGATATAACTTGGCTTTAAACAGAAATGTTTAGAACAATAAGAAACCAAATGCAAAGCTTGTGTCAAGATTTCTACCACAAATACTCATTTCAGTGGATGATCATGTGTTTACTATGAACAAGTCCCTGGGTTTGGTCCCAGCATATAAAAATTTATATCTAAATTGAGCACTATAAAATCACAAAAATGACAGACTTTCACTGAAAGATGTAAGGAAATGAGGTATTTTTTGTCAGTGTTGCAATGGAATAAGCTGGAGGTTTTAATTTATAAACTCATATAGGGGTTTAGATTAACATTATTATTGCAATGTGACTAAAAATTATTACTGTTTTCTATCACTGTTAATTTAATTTTATTTAATTTATGATTAGATACATTAATAAATTCTTTGAAAACCATTTCATTATTACTCTTTTAGGTGCTATTATTAATTTTTTAATATGATGAAACTAAAATTTAGAAGGATTCAGAAGTGTTCTCATTACTTTATACAAAAATACTATTGAAGAAAAGTAAATGTTCACAGTTCATTATCATAGCTTGTAAGCACTGTTCATTCCTTAGAGTTACTGAATATGATGAAACTAAAATTTAGAAGGATTCAGTAGTGTTCTCATTACTTTATACAAAAATACCATTCAAGAAAAGTGAATGTTCATAGTTCATTATCATAGTTTGTAGGCACTGTTCATTCCTTAGAGTTACTGATTATGTGCAATGTAACATGTAGTTACATACAGCAAGTATATAAACTATTATATTTTGTACATATGTGAGAGAATATATAATGCATGTATAACATTTTTATTTTAAAACTCTATTTTTTTATAAAATTTCACAGAGAGTGTGATGAGAACCACGACTGAGCAATCAGAGATATGCTAGTTTTCCTTCGACAACATGTTTTAAGATAATTAGAGAAAATTATTTTAGTAGTGGAAATAAATTAAGAGTGCAGAAGTTGGAAGGTGATTTTAATAGAATACCAGGATATAAATGTTAGAACTTAAAATATTTGCTTATTGAATCAATTAAGGTTAGTAAAGCAGATTCACGATGGGTATTATTAAATGAGAAACTACACTTGACACAATTATAGAGGAGTTAGAAATGTAAAGCCCTAAAAAGGAAAATATCAGAAAAAAGCCAGTGAGTGCCCTTTGCAGATGCTAGAACTGGACTCCACAGGGAATTCTAGTTACTGCGGAAGAACTTCGCGGGTGGCATGATATCCAAGTAGATGGCAGAATGGAGACTATTTGTGACTATCGTCACCTTGAGTTTGGAAAAAATCATAGGTTTCAGCCTAGAGGTGACTCACACATAATAAAGCAGCCACTGAGCAAGCGGAACATCTACAAGTGTAGGAAATGGCAAAGCAAAGTGGATCCTCAAGGCCATCTCTCTCAGTTCTGCAATTCCTCTAAGGACAACTGGTGGAGGAAAAAGAGAAAAAACAAGAGATTATTCCTCTTTTTGTTTCTCTAAAAAATAAGACAAAATTTCATGAAAAGCAGAGAACAGTAGTGGTTAATATACTGTCCAGCATGATTCTAAAAGAATGGACACAATGTACTCAGAGTACAAGTCATAAAAGTCTTGGAAACTCTGTACATGTCCATCAACAGAAAAATGGATAAAGCAGATGTGGTACTTACATATAACAGAGTACTACCCGTCCAAAATACAGGCTTGGGGCCTTTGTAAGCAAACAGATGCAACTTGGGAACATAATGTTAAATGAAATAAGTCAGTTACCAAGCTTAAATTTTGTATGGTTTTATATTTTTTCTCTCTGTCTCTGTCTCTGTCTCTGTTTCTCAATAAAAGTAGATAAGTAAGAAGTAGGGAGAAGTTCAAATAACTCCCCAAATTATCCATTCTATTGTTTCAAAACTATATTAAGCTAAACACTCATTAGTTTCATATACTCTTCTATTTTCTTTTATTCATGGAAAAGAAATTTTTATTGTTTGTTTCTTCCTTGCTAAGATTATGTAATCTAAAATTTATGAATGATAGTATTGAAATTTTTGATAATTGGGAAAAATAGGCATTTGAAATCAAATATTATATGAGAGATAGAAATTAAATATGGCCAACAAATTTAGTACCTCTAAAATATATAGACAATAAAGATTGTAATTAAATTCTTCAGAAACTTACTTTGTAAATTCAATTAATTTTCTCTTAGCAGAAAGTGCCAGCTACTCATCAGAATTCATTAGTAGGATCGGGCTAGAAATAAATTGCAGGATTCTCCAAGAATCAAGGTGCTTCTCTGTTTTCGAATGCATCTGTTTTTCTGTTTTGAACAAAAGCACTTTTACATTGAGCCCCTACATCATTTATTTTGTTGAATCCTATGAGTTCTGCTATATAACAGAACTATATAACTATATAACAAAGTTCTATATAACTATATATCAAAGATTTGAACAATTATTGTTTAATAACTATCTTTCAAGCACTGGGAAGTAAATATAGAAAATAATATACATGGTAATGGCATACCATGAAAGAATAAAATCAATTTCAGAACTATAGGCTTCGCATAAAAAAAATGAACAAGAGAACTCAAAACAGTCCCTTTCAAAGTGAAAGCACTTACTAAATGTTTCATTTTATACCTTCGTTTAAGTCAGCCCTTTCACTACGCTCCTTTATACTTCTTTGGTTTTATTGCGATATATCTATTTTTCTCTCATGCTTTATGCTTCTAAGTGAAGATGAAAATCAACTACTTTTTAATTGAAATACTGAGTACAGTTAGAATGAGACGTTCACCTTAAGTTTGTAACCCTAAGTATAATCTAAGAGAGGAGCAAATTTAAATTGTATCTACTTTATGGAAAATGAAGATGACGGGCTGGAGGTATAGCTCAGTGGTGTAAGTGCTTGCCCGATAAGCACTAAGGCCCTGAGTTCGATCCCCGGTACCGGGAAAATGAAGATGAGGCTTGCTAACACTGAGATGTTCCAAGTAGGATGTACGGTTAGTGCATTAAATTGAACATTCTTAGCTAGTGTCTTCCAGTGTGTATCTGTGCTGAATAAAAATCTGCTATTACTCTTTAAAAATGAAACATCTTAATACTATTAAAAAACATTTAAATGATAGCAGCAAACATTGTTATAGTTCAGAAACAAACCCAAAATATCTTTTAGACATCCCTAAAAGGATGAAATGTCTTAGGATAGAGCATTCACTGCAATATCTTAAATGTTGCTGATGTAGTTCTTTCAAAATTTCTTTGTAAATATCAAATTTAAAGTGATTTCCTCTGGGGAAAATAGTCTGGGAAGAGACATTTTATGCATAAACTTTATCCAGATTAATTTGAAATGTAATTAGAACTACTAGTCTGTGAGAAAAATTAAACTATTCCAGGAAAATCAATATGTGAAATTTAAAATTTCCCATTCATTATTTTATTCATTAGCCTGCTGGACTACATGTGACTATTGTTTGTAAGACGTTACTCTACTTACAAAGCATACACAAGATACTACTGCCCATCAGGTTAAGACTTTGAATAGATAGTACTGATCTGGTGCTAGTAATACTTTGGCCTTCTACTCTGGGCAGAATTAATTCCATCATGAAGTGGGCCATTGTTTAGCTGTCAGCTGGGCCCTCACTAGAGGTCAAGACTGTGCCCCAGCGTTAGCCGAGTCAGGTCCCTCATCACTGTGGACAGCCAGCGCTGAGGCTGGTGATGCTTCCGGTAAGGATAAGGACGTGATAGAAGAGCACTCACAGCATTTCCCACGGGCTCACCCTGGTTGTATCCTCCACTTGCTGATGTATCTAAGGCTGAATACCAGTGACTTTCTTCTCCTTTCTGTCTTTTTCTGCTTACCCTCATCCCAGTTGTTCCTTCCTTTCAGCAATTTAGATCATAGAATTTTGCCGTCTGTGGTCATCCTGAGTGGAGAACCTAGAAATATGAGTACTGGAAGTATAATCTTCAACTGAGCAGCTTATTCCTAAGAACAATCTCATGCTCTAGAAGAAGAGGATAGGTTTTTCAAGGGAAATTGGCTATTTTTTAAAAATTATTTATTACTTGAATTTGAACCCATTCATTGATTGGCTTATAGATTTATTCCATGCTGCATTATTGTGCAGTATACCACAATTAACATGGGTATGACACATTCAAATAGTGCATTTAATCCTATAGTTATATACTAGAGAGTGGCGAAGCTTAGTTGCATTGTAGTCCTGATACTAGTTTTTCCAAGTGGTCTCCATATTGATGTCCGTAGTGTATGCATTAATTTACCGCCCACAAACACTGTGCAGGGTTTCGTGTTTCCTACATCCCTGTTAGCACTTATGTTTTCTGTATTCTTGGTGGTAGTCCTAATTGGGGTGAGACTGAATCATAATGTGGTTTTGGTATTTCTATAATTGCCAAAGATTTAACATTTTACATATAGTGAGGCCATTTAAATTTCTTCTTTTGAGATATGCGTTCGGTTTAGTTGTGCATTTACTGATTGATCTATGTTTGTGTCTACATTTGTGATCAGAATATACTGTGAATATTCATCATCTTCCTGAAGCGCAGCTGGGAAAGACTCTTTCCTACTCTGTAGGCCTCTTCATTCTGTTGTTTCCTGAGCGTACAGAAACCTTTTTAATGCGATATAATTACTTGTTGATTCTTCCTATTATTTCCTGTACTATTAGTTCTATTCAGGGAAGTTTTGCCTATGCCTTTGACTTCAAGTGTTTATTTATATTTTCTTCTAGCAGTTTCAGACTTTCATGTCCCACACCTACGTCTTTGACACATTTTGAATTTTTTTTTGTCAGTGGCCTAGAGTTATGCACCTAGTTTCAATCTACTATGTATATGTATGGACATCTCATTTCTGACCAATATTTATTACAGAAGCCATCTACATCAAGTACGGTTTTAATAAATATGCATACAATTACCACCTCTTTTCCTCAATAACTAAACATGAATAATGGGAGACACATTATCTCTGTTTGGAAGAAATTCAGTGAGGGATGGAACAACAATTATCTACAGAATAATCTAATTACTTAGCAGACTTTCCTGCCCTCCTGCCATCCCCTCCCACATATGCTTTTATCTATTTCCCCTGGCCTCTGCCGAAGTGCTATTTCTCCTGCCCAGATCAGACAGTAGATTCTGATGGTTTTCTATTCAGTGATATATGTAAGTCTGCTTTCTGCCCAGTACATATCAGGTCTGTGCACTGTGATGTTTGCTCATAAGCTCAAGGTGTTTCCACCCAGTTGTACTTCTCTCAAGTACCAGTGAAAGCCTTGTACCCAGTAAGCTTGGCACCTGTGGGATGCATTCTTCATTGCAGTATTCAGTAGACCTCTGTGAAAGTTCTTTCAGGCATAATATCAAAGACAACCCCTTAATAGGAAGTACCAGGAGGTAGGCAGATACCAGCAGGTACACACAGCTTCTCTACCAAGGGCAAAGCTTTATAAGCTTCATTCTGAAGTAGGCAGCAAGGAAACAGTCCCTCACCAATACATGCATCAAAAACTACTCTGGGCCATGCTACTCGGTCTTTTACCTACATCACACCATCTACATATTCATTACATGCTCATTTTTCCTCGCTGGTGCAATTACACATGATCTCTGAGGAAACCTAAAATTAATTTAGTAACTATTGACACATTTGTCATTTTGTGTATATGTTAAACTGAATATTAGTTTTCCAACGTTGGTCTTTCATAGGAATTTTATAAATTACTAAGAAAAAAACTTGTGTTCACCAAATATTTGAGCACAATAAGCATTTTGCGGGGCCGGGGGTTTAGTTCAGTGGCATAAGCACTTGCCTGGCAAGCACAAGGTCCTGAGTTCGATCCCTGGTACCGGGAAAAAATAAAAATGGCATAAGTGCTTGCCTGGCAAGCGCAAGGTCCTGAGTTCGATCCCTGGTACCGGAAAAAAAAAAAAAAGAAAAAAAGAAAAAAAAATAAGCATTTTGCTTTTGAAGTTGGCAGATATTTAGTAAAAGTGTGTAGATGTTCACATACAAATAATTTGCTGGAAGATTGAAGAATACTTTAGACACATTGAAATATACCAAAATAATTTTCTTTACTAGAAGGGATTATGTCTGCTACTCAAGGTATTTGGGATCATGACGCTAAAACAACTCTAATATTAGTGTGTTTCATAGAATAATTATTACATAAATATAAAAATATGAGTGAAAATGGTTAATGTCTTTAGCACTTTTGGTGCAATATGTACAATAACCCCAACTACAACCTTTACTATTTCCCTGTTTCTACCGTGCTCACCAAAATTAAGTTATTATTTCACTCTTTTATGACTCCATGTCAGCAAGTTCTGACTTTAGGATTGTCAAAGAAAAGATGAAAATATAGTGAAGTCATATTATTTCATCTATCTTTTTTTTTTTTTTCCCCCGGGACCGGGGATCGAACTCAGGGCCCTAGTGCTCAGCGGCAAGCACTTAGCCCACTGAGCTGTACCTCCAGCCCATTTCATCTATCTTGACACATTTCTTGGCCTAATCAAAAGCAACCCGCCTAGCACTCCAAGGAACGAGGATATGAATATTCTATGAAGTTTCTATAGAGAATTCAACAGATTCCTCCTATGTTGAATTACTTAATGTCCTGGGATTCAGTCCTGCAGCTGTAGCTGTTCTTGTAATTCAAATATTCTGCCATATATAAAGCCACACAGCACATTCATTTTGCACATGTCCATCTATAGTGTAACGTTTGGGGAGACAAGAAGCATGTTTGCCTTGGAGACCTGGAAACAGCCTTCTGATTAAGTACAGTTCATGTTTCCCAATGACCGAGGACTCTGAATAATACAATCTAACATATCAAACTGTGGCACTGGCAAGTGACAGTGAGTACTAATGACCATTATACTGGGATACCACATAGAAGCTGAGACTTTCCAGGAAAACTGGGCCAGCTATATAACCAAAACCCCAATTCTGGAGAATAATTCTCCAAACTTGAGAAAAAAAAAGAGGAATAGATTTCCTACAAGTGATATATACCTGTCAAACTGTTCTTGTCCCTGAGACAAAATATTCAACACCCACAACTAATAGGCGGACAGCTTTGCTCTGGGTGACATTTCAGTCTATAGTAGAACAAGGCAGAACAGCATCACACAGGGACACCACAGCGGAATAGCTTTTCTACTCAAGGCATCCAGGAAGTAGAGAAAGAAGGCAGGAACTACAGAGGGAAATTAGAACCTTTCAGGTCATGCCCTAGTGACCTGACTCCTTTGAGCACACCCTGCCTCCCAACAGTGAGTGTATCTGTTGAGGTTTACTAGAGAAACAGATATAACACAAGATATACAAATGTACAAGAAATTACAAGTTTGGCTTACAATGGTCAACCACAGAGTTGGGTGAGGAAGCATGCAGAGGGTGTTTGTATGCTGGAGATTGAAGAGCCCAACCGCCGGCCTGGGGCTCACTGCAGTATCCATGCAAGTCCCTATCAGGAGGCTGATGTGTCTGCGATGGAGTGCTGAAGAATCTACAACGAAGACCACAGAGCCAACACCAGAAGTCTGAAGAGTCCCAGGTGGAAACTGCACAGTCTGCACCAGCAGCCAAGAAATGACCAAGCTGAAGGAGCTCCTCTGAAGAACCAACAGTCAGTCCTTTCTCAATCCCCTTTCTTTATGCAGCCTACCAGGCCTGAGGGCAGGGCAGGGGGCATGGTTCTCTATACCCACACCCTCTGCATGCCTTCCTCTTGTACTGCCTCAGGATGTATATGAAGTAAGCACCCTGGCTTCCTGCTGAGTCACTCAGCCAAAAGTCTAGACTCCCCCAGTTGACACCACGTATCAACCATCATAGTGAGCCAGCTACACTACCATCATAATCCAGGCACCTACCAAACACACAAGCCTCTGGGGGTCACTAAATCTATATCACAACATACACTTACTTATAATTTAGCACTTATAGTTGGTGCCATTTTGACTTTCCTATCAGTGAATAGCAAATATTTTTCCTTCTTCTTTTCTCACTCCCACCCTCTCTGCATCCCTTACTTCCTCTCTCTCAGCTCTCTCAGCCCTCCCTGTGGTCTCCCATCTCCCTCCATTCCTCCCGCTTCCCTCCCACCTTTGCTTCCTTCTTCTTTCCCTTCCATTCTTCTTTCTCTCCCCCTCCTATTTCCCCTCTCTCTGTCTCTGTCTCTTTCTGTCTCTCTTTCTCTCTCTCTCTCTCCCTCTCTCTTTGAATTCCTTTTAAATATTTTTGAGAGTGGCAGTCACTATATATCCCTGGCTAGCACAGAACTTGTGATCATCCCACCTTAGCTTCTAAATCTTCAGAATATAAGAATTATTTCTGGTTTTGCACTGTATCATTAGAACATATTTTTTCACTCTTTGGCCTATTCTCATTGATCTCTATTTTTAGTCATTTCTGTCCACTTCATGACAAATGCCTGCTTTTAAACATTTAACTAAATATGCTTTGCTTAAGGAGATTTTTTTCAGGATCCTTTCGATAGTAATGGAGCTCATTATGTGATCTTCATATATTTGTGTATTGTTTTGGATACATATACATTGAAATGATTTTTAAAATGTAAATTATTATAAAATGTATATATTTTATATTTATATCTACTAAAAGTAATAAAATTTAATATTACATGGCTCTACAATTTATCTCTTTGCCTCCATACAAAATGAATATATATGTTTTTTTCATACAATAATATTTATTGCTTTTTTCTGTCTCTATGTGCCTCAACTTCAATACCTAATGCTACGCATGTTTAATCATGTTAATGGATTAACCGTGAGAATACTCTCATTACATTTTCTTATACTTACAAGCTTGGCACCACACTTCCAAACCGGATACACAAATTTGGGACATTTCCAATTAAGATATCAACATTTCTCACAGAGCTAAAGAAACCAATCCTAAATTCAAACAAAATCTGAAGACCCCCAGAATAGCAAAAAAAAGCACAACTCTGAAGAATAAGAGCAAACAACTAAGCATCATAATATAAGATTTGAAGCACTACTACAAAACTACCATTATAAAAACAGCAAGGCATTGGCATAAAATCAGTCATGTAGATCAGTGGGACAGAGTCAAGGATGCAGGATTATTCAGGCATTTGACCTTTGATAAAGACCCCTAAAACATATACTGGAGGAAAGATAGCTTCTTCAGCAATGATGCTAAGAAAACTGACTATTCACCTTCACATTGAGAAGGTTGAATCTACCTCTATATCTCTTACCGTGAACTAAACAAAAATCAAAATGGATCAGTGATCTAAATGAAAAAAGAAGCATTTAAAGTGCTAGAAGATTAAATGTGTAAACGTCTTGAATAGACCTAGGTTCCTAGCAGGATGACAGCTGTACATGAAATCTCACCAAGAATCTGTAATGGACTATATAAAATTTAAACTACTGCACAGCCAGGGAAACAACCAACAGAGTGAAGAGATAACCTACAAAATAGCGAAAAACTTTTGTCAGGTGCTCCTCAGAAAGGGGACTAATATCTAAAACATATAAATAAGTAGAAAAATTTAATAAAAGACATAATAAAAGACACAATAAAAAACATGGGCAAGAAGGAAGGAAATAGACAGACAGATGACAGGTAGATAGATAACAGTGGAGATAATTGTCCTGCTGATGTCTATTGGTTTATTGAAAGAATAGTCAAGGCTTAAATTTTTTACCAGTTTTGCATGCTTATATCCGGTAAGCTGAGCAACTAAATGTCCAATAATACTTGAAAAAAATATTCACCACCTCTGCCCATTACAGAAATATAAATTAAACTACAGGAAAATCCATCTACTGCAGGAAGCAGGGATAGCAGTAAGAAATCAAATAATAATAAAATTTGGTGTCTTAGTTACTTTCTCATTGCTGGGAAATAATACCCAACACCCACAAGTTAATAGAAGCAAAGATTTTTTTTTTTTTTTCTTGCTTTTAGGTCAGTTTGTAGAGGTTTCAATCCATAGTTGCCTGCTTTGAAGGCAGGGCAGCACACTAGAAAGGCATGGCAGAGGAGAAACAGCTCATGATGTAAAAACTAGGAGGCTGCCAAGCAGTGAGCCTGTCTTTCTTTTTTATTCCATCCAGCCCACAAGCCTACTAGACGTTGCCACCCACACAGAGGGTGAGCCCTCCCATTATCTTCAAGCAGAGCTATGCTAAACAAACCAGTGCCCTAATCCAGTTATCATACCCATAATCTAGCCAGCTGACTATGAACTGAAACATCTATCTCTTGTTAGTGGAAGTAAACATTTCCTTCTTTAGCTTGTGGATGTTGGGTGTTCTATCCTAGCAATGAGAAAAGTCACTAAGAGAGTGTCCATCAATAGATGAATAGGTAAAGAAAATTTGTACACAATGGAATACTACTTAGCCCTAAAAAAGATGAAGCAGAGTCATTTTTTGGAAAATGGATGCATCTTGAGACCATACATTAAGTGAAATAAATGAAACATCTTAAATATTGCATGGCTTCTTGTATATGTAAAACCCAAAACATAAACAACAAGAAAAATAAAAATAATGGGAAGGAGGGAGATAGATATTTCTCACATGGCAATTGGATTAAGAGATGAACAGAGAGAAGAGACAGAGTTAAAAACAAAGAATCAAGAATGTATCATGCACAAGTATGAATGCCCCATAAAGAGGGTGATCATTACATCTTAGAAATGTGCAAATAAATAAGACAGACTAATTGATTCCTAGCTATGAAAATTTTACAGCAACCAAAGTTTAGGCCATGGAATGGGTACTGTTGGTTTCTTTTAACTAGATTTATTGTGAAAATTAAAACAAAAACTAGAGAAAAAATATTTGAAAACTTAAACTTTTACCCTAAAAAGAGCCACATGTAAAATGGGTCAAAGGAGTTGTAGTTTCTATAGATTTTGCCACTATTAAAAAGAAATCATGTACTTTGAGTTGTGAATGAAATTAATGGGAAGATTCCTTGAAGACAACTCAGCAACTGACAATTTCCTACCCAGGGCAAGCAGGGTCCAGGTACAAAAGAGTAAACTTTTAATTTGAAAAGCAAGTCCTTGGGACACTGGGTTGAGAAAGGCCAATTAAGAAATCAGTTGCCAGAATCCATTACTCTGCGTTCAACAATCCAGGTATCAAGGGTTTACTGCAGTGCTACTCCTAGGGGAAGTAGCTATTGCTTACAACGGTTGTTGACTTTGAGTCCTCTACATGATGGTGATTTTTCAGTGATGCAGAATGCAATAGTTATGGGGTTGCTGAGTGTTCCACCCACCTTTCAAAGCAAGACCTGGAAGGCGGGCACTGTGCCAGTGAGAGACATGTGAGCGAAACTGAGGGAATTAAACCTAAGGTGCAGAGGAGACCCCAGGAAGTCAGAGATACAAGGAATATGTCTGTTGAGGAAAACTGTAGCAACTGAGGGGAGCCACATGAAGAGAAAGGCCATGTGTTGTCCAACCAACAAAGCCATACAGTTGGGGCCACTTGCAATCTTTGAAACATACATCTTACTACCATATGCTCGGTACATAAACATGGGCCTATCAGACTCAATGTTAGTCCTGCTGGACTTCAGTCTTGTTTTTGTCTTCTGCTTTTTTTATCCTTCTCTTCCTCCCTTTTGGAATGGGAATACGTACTCCACTATCATATTTTAGGGTTATGTATCTGGCTTTAATTTTTACAGGAATTCACAGCTAAGTTTTCTTTGAGTTTCAGAAGAGAGATTGCCTTAGACTTTTGAACAATATTGGAATGTCTGAGAGTTTGAAAAATTAATTACTACATTTTCAGTCATACACAGGATAATTAAATAATGGTAGGAAGAATTGTGATCTTTTAGTGTCTTTCTTCAGAAATTAACAATAGATTAAGGAGTTGCATTTGGGCATCAAGTTGGCAAGCAGTTGGAGCATCACACGATTGTCAACTTACTTGGCCTGAGATTCATTAATGAAAGCTATTTATAGGTGTATATAAATGCATTATGGATGCATAATCTTGGATACTCTATGTGGTCACTGGCTCTTTCTCTCTGGTGTTTTTTCCAGTCCTGTTTTCTGACCACCCTGAACTACGTAGTTTTGCTCTATCGCATCTTTTCACCACTTTTATGCCTTGGTGCCAGCTAATAATTAAAAACAGAAAACTAAAACCGTGAACCAAACTATATCTCTCCTGCTTTAAGTTGTGCATGTCAGACATATTGTTGCAGCAATAGAAAACACGACTGATACAGCAAGACAGAACCTTTACAACAGCTTTTATATTTTCAAAGAGAAACATTCAACTAGTTCTGTGCCATTGTGTTAGCACATAAATTCCATCTTCACAAAGTATTTGTATTTCAAGATTACTGGTAGGGCAGTAATGAGATTTTTTTCCTTACCAAATAGAAGAAAAAGTAGGTTTTTAATAATTTTGCTCATTGACTAATACACCTTCCCTCATACTGCTTGTTAGGGTGTAGACATAAAATGTCCCCCAGAGGTCTTAGAGACTAACAGGTGGGGTTTTTAAAAGGTGCTTGGAACACAAAGCTCTATATAATCAGTAGATAGATCCACTAATGAGTTCGGAGCTGAATGTGTTATTAGGAGCTAGGTGACAGGAGGGTCACTGGGGCATACTGTACCTCTGCGGAGCACATCTCTTATTCTGGTTTTCCCATTCAGTGTCTCACGAGGTAAACTGCTTTCTTCTACCATAGCATTCTGCTGTGATGCTTGTGCTTTGGAGCTAGTCAGCCATGAACTGTAATCTATGAAGCAATGTGTTAACCTCAGTCTTCTTTCCTTTATGTTTTGCACACCTGGTGTTTTGTCCCAGCAAGAATAACGCCAACTAATAGAGTATCAAACATAGAAATTTCACTTATAGATTTTTGTTCAATGTTTATTCACATAGGCACACATGTGTACATGAGAATATTTGGAAATCTAGTCTTTAATTGCATTAGCAAAATAAATTGTTCTTCATTAGGAAATGTGCATTGTAATTTCCACTGAGGAACATATTATTATTATTCTCAAGATGCCTTTTCTTATTAGCACTCTGATATTATTTGGACTATAAAATTTATATTGAAATGTATGGATTTCAAGGGTGTTCATGATATGTCTCTCTTTTTTTTGAATTTTAATGGTATCCTCGAAGATTCTATTTACTCTCATTGGCTTGCTCTTGGTTTTTCATATTCTCAAACATCCAGGGAATCTATGTCATTTTTAAGATTATGACATGCTAGCAAATTTCATTAGAATATATGAGCATAGGATGTGTGATTTTCCTTGTGAGTTTTATAGGAAATGACAGTTGTCAGAAATATTTGCCTTTTTTATGCTCTGATACTTCTCTAAATATCATCTGATTTGTAGCATAGTAGACATAAACTTGCACCTCAGGTTTAAAGAGGAAAAGGAAGAGTGAGAGATTACCATTTAGACATGAATAAAATTCGTCATTTGACAATATCATTTTACTTCATTCCCCCCACCCCAGTGCTTTGGATGCTTTCTTTCTAGTTAATCTTAACCGTCTCTGTTATGATTTGGGTGTGGGTGTTCCTCCAAATCCTCATGCAGTCATCGGGTGGGCTTTTAGAGTTTATGACTGATCCATGATCCAGTGCTGAGATTATGAGTGTGAGTGCTGTACCCGCTCTGGGGTGGTTACTTTGCATATATGTAAGAGAAAGAGGCTGCTCGCCACCACTCCTCCCTTTTGCTCTTGCTGTTTTTTGCTGTTTTCAGCTGACATGAAGGGTTGCCCTGAGCCATGTGCCTCCCTGGTTGGAGCCAGCCAAGTATGGACTGAAGCCTACACAGACTGTGACCTAAATAACCTGTCCTTCCTTAATTTTGAGTGTCAGGTATTTTGTCTCAGTAATAAGAGAAAAGGAACCAAGACAGTCTCCAATGTTTACTTCTTTATGCTGTGTGCCAGCACTGGTTCTCTGACAATATAGAGACCTTCAGGCATCAAGAATAGTTAATGCATTTGAATCAATAAAGTTACATGTTCAAGGACATAGTGCACTTCCCTGGAGGGAGGCCGAAAATGGACAGGATTGCAATAACATGGAGGAGGGGAATGTTTAGCCGGTGTTTGTCATGGTCTAGTTGCCAAATGATAAATGCTTCGGAGTGTGGTAGGGTCAAAATGAAGATAATTTCTTCCCACATTGTTTCATTAGGATAGTGAAGTAATTGGATTCACTCAACATAGTTTCTCATGTTGAGGAATGAATAAACATTTCATAACTAAACACTAACTTTCCTTTATTACCTAAAATTTTCATTGTATTTGCTCTCCATAGCAACTATTCCCTCTCAGGGTTTATCCATAGGAGTGGGTAGTTTGTCACCACACCTTATGTCTTTGTCAGTATAGTTAAGCAAAACAGTACTCAATTCCAAACAAGCCATGCTCTTTGAAAAAATTTCCTTTCTCAACACCCTTCTGTATTCAATTTTATACATATTTATTAAGCAGATGACATTTAAACAAAGCTTCAGGTAGAGATTTCAAACTAGAATTTAATCAATATGAATCTAAATAAACTGCATCTAATGGTCAATATTCTGTAGTGAAACAAAACTATAGAGCAATAAAATGAGATTTTAATGCTTTATCATTTAATATGAATGACAAACGAGCACTTTGCCATTTGATAGGATGAAAAAAGTATGAAATAATGTCAGGATTTTTAGAAGAAAAATGCTGATTTCATAGACATTATCCATACAGGTAATTCTCTCTAATGTCTCTGTAATTATATTTCAGGCTTCATAGAAAAAATTAATCACTACAGATCTAAAAGGAAGTCTGTCCCCTGAGAAGACAGCACAGATACCACAGGCGTTGCTTCTCTTTGGGCAACACCTCCACATTCAGAAATTCCAATACCATCATCAAATGAACTTATTTTCCACGTTATTGCAGAAAGATATTGCCAGATTAAGTAGATTCTAAATTTCTTGCTGTACTAGAATGAAATCTAAGTGTATTGTATCTGCCTGTGAACAGCTCCTCCTCTATTTTTAATTGGTTTTGTGGTATTGATTATGGTTAAATGGGATTCTGGATGCTACTTCTCACAAAAATATGTGAAGTTGGCAAAGAAAATGAGAAATATTTATTTTATCCATACTTTGTAATAAAGCAATATAGAATATTCATTTAGTTTTCCATGAAACTGTCATTTGTACTATACTAATTTAAAATTTTCAGGGACAATTTGGTATTTGAAATATGTACTTATGATTTTAACTCATAATACCCCAACTGTGATTTTTTAGTTTTACTTATTTATTAAACCAGTGCATAATTCTGTCAGAGGGGAGCTATGAGCACCTCAAACTGACGGTGGGTAAAAAGAAAATCTTGAAGACCATGAAAAGAGGAAAAGTATTCTGCTTGAATTAAAGACCTGAGGTAAATTCACTGTAAGAATTTACTTACAATTACTTTTCTTGAAATTAATCCTGATATGTTCCTCTAAGTAACTGAATAAATCAAGAGATTATGAAATAGCTTAATAAATATCTTTAATGATTTAATTAATTAAAATTAATCAATTTTAGCAGTGACATAATTATATAGCACACATGACATAAAGTAGTAAATTATTACATGTTAAAATCAATTTGATATATTTAAATGAATAATAGCAATTCAATGTTCATGAAATAATGACTCAGTATTAAATGCCTACCTATAAACTTCTTTTCTGATATTTTGTACTTAACTATGGATTTAAGGCCCTTCGTCTTAGCATTCACTCATCAATCTATTTGCATTTCAATGGCACAATAGACTAGGCATATTTCATATCAATAGGCATAAAACATTATCATGAAGTTTTGAACACATTCACACACATTCATCAATCTTCTTTGCTCAGGGGCATTAAGTAAAAATAATACTATGAGGAATCTTTCCAGTGTCCATGGCTTAATGACTAGGTCTTCATCTTTGGTGCTATAGCGAGCTGTTGGAAACTTTATGAGCTATGCCCAAGTGGAAGAAAATTAGGTCTTTGGGGTGAGCCTTTGAGGAATACATTCAGACCCTGCTCCCTCCTCTCTCCCTTCCTCTCCTGTGTGCTTCCCCGCTGCCATGAGGTGAGCATTTTCTTCCACCATTTTCCCACCATGACTGATGTACTGCCTTCCCACAGGCCCAAAAGCAACTGAGCCAAAGGACCGTGGTAGAA
This sequence comes from Dinomys branickii, assembly GCA_004027595.1. Lineage (NCBI taxonomy): Eukaryota > Metazoa > Chordata > Mammalia > Rodentia > Dinomyidae > Dinomys > Dinomys branickii. Next base: position 117,783 of record PVLD010002369.1, on the reverse strand, counting down.
ATTTCTAAAATCATGAAGCAAAAGAGATATTTCATCTTTCTAAGATGTTTATCTCAAAAATTTTGTGGCAGCAACAGTAGATTCTGTTGTGTGTGTTAGCTTTACCGAATTTACAATGCTGAATTTTCTCTTAGTTCTTTTCTCATTGCTGAGACACAACACCCAAGATCCACAAATTAAAGGCTCTAGGTGTGTAGAGGGTACAGTCCATAGTCTGCAGGCTCCAAGGCAGCATGATAGAGGAAAAGGTGCCCATATTACGACAACGTGGGAAGTAGAGGGCAATCAGCATAGGAAGCAGAGATAGATCCTGCTGAGCTGTGTGTGGAAATGACTCACTTTCTCCAAGGAGGCATCACCTCCCTAATCACATTTCAATATATACTTCCTAACTGCTGGACTCATTGACTGATGATTATCATCCCTCATCATCCAATCATCTCCCAAAAGCCCCATCTTGAGCTCATGTGGCTTGGGGTGGGTGGCATCTAGATAGAAATCATAATCAGTTCCAAATGTAGAAAGAATTATTCCAAACTGTTCATATGCCAGTTTTTTTTCTTTCTCTCACAGTATTATACATCCTGAATTTGAACTGTGGTGTCAACCACAATTTTCTAAATTTAAGGCATAACATTTTATCTTCTCTGTACTCTTGGTTTCCAGTGTGCCAATGTAATGGTAAGTAGATAACGTTTTCTGATAATGAGGTAATCTTTGAAAAAACTCAAAGGTAAAATGTTTGTATAAATTGGCTTCAAGCATATATAATCTGCAGCTAGTCCATTGGACTAATATATGGAACAAAGAGCTATTTAAAACTCAGTTTTTGGTCTTTAATTCACGTTGTATTTCTGATGGCAATCAGTCAGCAGATAAAATGCTAAAATGTGTAATTTTAGACACACTTCTGGAGATAAAACACATTTGAACTCCGATAACTATAGGTTTGATACTTTGTGTGTTATAAATAAATTAATAAGGAATTGACTGCTTCCATTGACTTGATTCACTGAAATAAATCTTTAACCTACTGAATATTGTTAGACTAACAACCTATCAGATAACTCTCTGACCTAATCACCTTATTTGGAGACTGTTATGGTTGATACATTGTGTTAACCTGAGGCGTCTAGAAGCTTAACTAAGTAACTCAGCAGTTCCACATCCTGGGTTGAAAAGGACATGCCCTACCTGCTCTAGGATGTTGTTCATTGTGTCAACTTGAGAAGTTTAAAAGGTTAATTAAGAGACTCAGCAGGGATCCAGGGCTCTTACTTTGTCAACATCTTCGTCCTGAGCAAAAACAGGGCATGGAGATTGTTTGAGTTCTATACTCACCCTAGGGAGCTAGGGAGCGGATAACCTGCTTACAATACTACAGTTGAAAACAGGCCTCCTTCTCCACACACACACTTGCTCTTGTTGCTTTTGCTGTCTTCTGCTGCCTTGAAGTGTTGCCCCTGTGCTATGCCACCCTGCTGTGGAGCCAGCTGATTATGGAATGAAACCTCTACAAAGTATGAGCTCAATAAACCTCTCCTTCTTTAACTTGGGATGTGGGGCATTTTGTCTCCGAAACAAGAGGTAACTAACCAAGATAGGGACACTAAAGTGAAATAGAATCACATCATTAAAAAGTAAGACCTCAGCTCTCAAGATAAGGAAAAGAAAAATATTTAAAAATAAAGAAAACTACATGAATGAACTATTTATTGTGGTTAAGGATAAGTAAAACATAATACCTGTCACAATTCTGACAAAATCAGATAAGGGCCATAACTTGCAAGGGAATTGAGCACATTTACAGAGGACTTTGTAACAGAAACCTCTGATTATAGTGAAATGCTTTTGCTTTCAAAAGACACTGCAGATGGGGAAATCTGTAAATCTGCTTTGTAGAATACCTTAAAAAGCTGAGGAAGCAATGTGAGTTCAGTACAAAACTGAACAATGCTGTATGGAATGGAAAAAGCATCAAATTGATTGGTAACAAAATTGGTCTCAGAAAGAACATAACAAAATTCTGAGAACTGTGATGACCATACAACCCTTAGTGGAAGCTATATTATAAAGTATTTATTTTCTCTTGTATAAATTCATTTGAAATTGGAAATACCCATAAATTCAATATTTTTCTAAAAGAAAATCAATTAAATCCATCGGTTTTTCTTGGGGTTGGGGATGTGATCAAATGCAGATTTCAAGCTTAACACTTCCAGCAGTGTGGATCAATGTGCCTTGGGGAATGCAGTGGCCTGCATTTTCACTGAGCATCCCACATAATTCTTAGATCCACTGTCATAACCTCCATTAATTAGTAAAATGTGTGTCAGGGAAAGGCAAGGCAAACTGAAAATATACAAATTAGTTTTTCCTTTGAGTGTAAGACCACGAGTGACTGTAAGGATTCTATTCAGGAAAAAACGGTCTCCTCAAAGAACCAGCATATGGAAAATTGACAATTATCTTCATTTCGGCTCTGGATTGAGACACACCTTCCTCATACAAATCACTATAAAGAACATCCAATCCTTAGAAAACTGGGATAGATTTATCAAATTAGATTCTGCTTTGGTCCCACAAGCTAACATGGGCAGTAAAGGAAATGATATACTATTTTTACTAGCTACTTACATATCAGACATCACACTTTATGTCAGAGGAATTTCTGGAAGAGAAACTATATTCAGTTTCTGAAGCATTTTCCAGACCAATTATAAATAGTGAATAGTGTTACTGTTCTGTCCTAAGTTGCCTTGATTGTGTGGAGGAAAACAGAGTTTCATCTGGTATTTTTAGTGATCACATTGCTTGTTATCGCCTCTCAGACAACTTCCCCATTTCTCCGATTTCCATTTGGAGTTGCGTGATGAAGCCTTTAGCATCCTTTTTCTTTCTCTACTGGATGTAGGCAAGGAAATAATATGCTGTTACCCTCTTTTCTCTCTCATCCCAAATCCTAGCTCAGCTAAACACATATGGATGATTTATGAGCTGAAGCACATATTTCAGAAACAATCAGCAGTAAGTGAACATTGTTATTTTACGTCCACAACAGCTTTTTAAAATAGGTGTATTCATTATAAACATAAAGTAGATAAAGAAACTGAGGCATAAAAGAGATAAATTTCTTAAATCGTAGCCCTGCGGACAGTGCAGAAAGAGCAGTGGGATGAATGTGAAGTGGGAAATCCATCAGATCATGAGACATGGAAGCTAATTTATACACCTACCTCAATTTGGCTCAATCAAGCAATACTTATGCTTAGAGAGATTAACATTTTACAGCAATATTCATGCTGAGACAATGGGCTAAAAGGAATAGGATGTATAATAAGACATAGTCTCTTCCTAAAAAGACAAAAAATTTGAATTTGATATACCAGTAAAATTACCATAATGCCGGGTCTTCTGCTTGGGATAGACTCAGAATATTTGCCATGTTATTTACACTTGCTCTACAGCTTACATAATGGGAAACTTGGTATAGAAAATAGCAGACATGTTGGAGACACAACACAAAAGAACCCTAAAGAGATAGGTGCTCGGTGCCAGTCAGGAAAGAAGTGCATTTACAGAGCAAAGACATACACTCTTACTGTATTCTGTAAGGCTTGTCTTATTTGCTTATGATATTAGAGATGAATAAAAAACATAAGGAGATTAAGCGTTTTACCAGAGGTCACCATGAATAAGCGGCTGTGCCTGGGGCTGAACCTAAGGAACTGACTGTGCTGCTTACACACCTAACAACAGTGTAGCAATGAATCCCATCTGAAAACGTTCCCAATGCGGTTGGGAACCAGCAGAAGAGTATAATTAGACTGTAGTGATTGTGAGGGACATAATGTGAAATGAGGCTGAAGAGTGAGATTAGGAACAGCTTGTGGATAGCCTGGGAAGTCTTACCACAGAGCTTAGAATTCGTTCTATAAGCAATACTCAGTGACTGTTAAATATGAGGAGAGAAGAGTAATGATGTAATTCATGTCTTGGGAATGACTGTAACTCAGAAGCCCTATGCAATCAGGTGGGAACACATTTTCTGTAGGCTGAAAGCTTTGAAAGCATTAAAATTGTTTACATTTGAGTGGAAAAACCTGAATCATGAAGTAGGGATAAAAGAGACAGAGTGGCCTGGACCTATCATCTTTGAATTCTAGGAGGCTGAAGCAGGGGAATAGAAAGTTCTAGCCCAGCCTGGAAAACTTATACACTAAATGTCACCTCCCTTACATATTTTTAAGAATTTGGAAATTCTCTTCTAGTAGAAAATAATGCAAGAGTAACTAAAGAAAGTTTGCAAGAGTTTATTAGATTGCAGACACTGGTCTTGGGTCTTTAAAATATTCAGGCATTAACCCTCTTAAGTCCCTAAGTGGAAAGAAACATTATTATCCCATTTTGTAGATAAAGAAACTGAGGCAAAAAAATTAATTGTATGTCCATAAGTTCCCAGATATGAGGTAAAGCAACATTTGAACTTGGCTATTCTGATTTATTATAAGGGCTAATAGGAGACTTGCAACATTTTCAACTGATATTTGTAGAAGGAAGGCTACATTGTCATGTCACAAAGAAGACAACTCCAAATGAAGTATTTCACAACATATGCCAGTGGGGAACCAGCAAATTACCCAAAAAATTGTCACCAGGGAGCTTTAATCTGTGTGAATTTGGCAATTATAATTTTAACTCTTAATATTTCAGACAGACACTTGTAATTATTTTTCTCCCCAAAATGATTAGATTTAAAGATATTGTCTACCTTCTCATTGTGGTCAAATTTAATATTTCTAGTCTGTAACAACCATAGTCCGGAGAAAAGGGCACATATATCTGCATTATGATTTTTTAAATAATGAGATATATAATACTTAGAATTACATCAGCTATCAGCTCCACTCTCACCTGAAGCAGGCTTCATAGGAAAGCGGACAATATTTGGAAGTTTCCGGGTGAATGTGGCAATTTGGTGCAAACTGATTTTAGTTTATGACCCTGAAGCCTGAAATCTTTGGGCTCTGAAAGCCTAACAAGTTCTTCTCCACAATAAGGATTTGCCTTTCAAAAAGATCCCCCAGTGAGAGTGTTTTGATAAGTGCTGTCAATTATGTATTAGGAATCCTTCTATTTTCTTCACTGAGTAACATCATTGACAGTGGTTTACATACATCTGTACAGTTGTGTATTTCATAACAATTAAGGTTTCCATAAAACACATGCACAGTTTTATGTGCTGTAGTACATGCCAAGACAGTTATTACTGTACAATGGATCCATCCAGTGCTATTAATTTGTATTATATGTTAATTTAGAGTATACAGCCTTACCCTCAATCTTATATCCTTCATTCTTAAACACTCACTGGGTGAAGTATATTTTGATATTATCATTACCACTATGTTGACATCCATTTAATACATGTTAATCCCAAAGAACTGAAGAGTTAGTCAGCTGAAAATAGTAAGCCAGATTTTGAATTTGCAATTGGTGCCCATTGAAAGTGACAATATTATTAAAAATGGTAAAAGCAATTCAATAAAAATGATGATAATATCTCTCTTAACATCCACATCAACCACTGTACCCCTGATGATGCTATATGGTAGTACAGGAGTAAACAATCTTGGATTTTTATCACATAAAAAAATTAAATTTTCTGAGCAATGCATATCTTCTTTGATTTATAATGGACCTACATTTCCAAAAGCCCATCATAAACTGAAAATATTAAAAGTAAAAAGTGGGTTAAATGCACCCAACCCACCAAAAGTTGCAGCTTACCAACAGAGTGCCTTCGCTGCAGTCCTGGTAGTTTACTTTCGCAATCCCATAACTGACTGTGAACTGTGGCTTCTTGCCAAGACCTAGCAACACACGAGTGTATGGAAGGGCACACAGCTCATTAAGAAGAGAAGTCAAAAGTCCAAAGCTGCAGTTCAGTTTCCACTGATTGCTCTTCCACCACAGTAAAAAGTTAAAGAGAGCCACCATACCTTGAGATCATTTGTATCATATTGACATAAAATCCAAGCCTATTTTCTAGTTCCAGCCTATGCAAGCCACCTGTTACATCGGACACAGAAAACTGAACTCTTCTTGTTTTTATTTGCACTATTTTGATACCCAATTAGCTTCTTTTTCCATGATAGTATGAAGGTATGAGTGAATGTGAGCAACTTGTCTCATCTCACTACTCACAGTTAAGGTTAAATTTATGTAGCAGTATGTTTACTCTATTGAAATATCTATTTCACGAAACTTCAGTTAGAGAAAAAAGATCACATGGCTGGAATGACTCCATATGTCAATATTCACGCATGAACTGTTTGTCTCCTTGGCTTATAGATTTTTAGCTGGATGCTTTTAAAAATTGAAAAGGAAAGAGCACCCAGGAAATTTTGTTCTGTTTTGATTTAGTAAAAGGAGTGGAGCAAAGAGTCTGTTAATAGGGTGCAATTGTGCCTCAAACAGATATGGCCCAATAAGATGCCGACCTTCTTCCTTTACATGAGGATGCTGCCCTGTAGGGAAACAGGGCCATGCCTCGAGCGTAAGAGATCTATAAGCGTTCAATATTATGAAATAAAAATAAAGTATATCTGGATTATGAAAATAAATCTTCACGTTTTCCACAACCAACAACTCTGGCTAATTTTCTGTAGAGCCTGGTATCACCTAATGCACCCTCATCTCAGCAGTTTACTTAGTTGCTGTTATTTTACTGCAGCAACTGCATTTTATGCCTCATAATGGAAATCAATTACCCAATTATGTGTAGTCTAAGATTAAGCTTATCATTCCAGTATACACACAGGTAGGTAGATTATTTAGGTTGTTATGAGTAAAGCAAAATAATCAGAGATAAATGTTTCTCTTTCAACACATGTCAGTTTTATAATTTTATACCATCAACTTCTCATCTACTTATGAATCATAATTTAGTGTTGAGGAAAAGAAACCAAACAGCCTATACTTGCTTTTAAAAGAGTAAATTCATACACTTAGTGCTAAGCTTTTGAAATTTGAGTCTTTCTAAAAGTTTGAACAATGATTCTAACTGGTTATTGAAGAACAGGCTATAAAATTTGACTATCTAAAAGCAGTCTGATAAGAATTAATATCATTTACATATGTTTATTTTAAGCAATATAAGCTTAAGTGGTAAGATGAATTGACACTGAAGGATAACCCCTGGATAATGTCAAGGGTTTTTTTTTTTAACCTTGATTTATAGCACACTGGTCAATAGGTGACCATTTCCATCACATCACCTGTTTAGCAGCGGTAAACAAATAGTAACTCAAATTCAAAGCACACTTGGAACTTTATATTCTGTGTTCTGTATGTTATCAAATGATTCTAGAAATACTTGCAATCAAAATGCTTTGCCATTATCTTGTTAATAGGCCCTATTGCTTTAAATCTATGAGGAATGCAAATAACTGATAATTCTGCACTCATTAAGGAAACCTCCAGTGACTTACTTCAGTTAAATGTTCCAACAGGCATGTTTAGCACTTCTTTTGGGATTGGTAAAGTTCCAAAAGTCTGTAAATTAAAGTTCTGCAGAGTGCTATCAAATATGCATAATGAAGCCCTAGATGTAAATTAAGAAGATTTATATGGTTGCATTCTGCTTACGTTATTCAATAGCAATGCCTCACAGGTTTTTATGAAGCAAATAAAGTGTTCTTTTTCTTGAATTCCATTTTAAATGGTCACTATGGATTCATTCTTACATTACTTGGTTCATCCATTATAGAATGAATTGCTGTTTAAATCCATAATTCATTCTAAAGGTTTATCACACAACACAGTCAAATTATATGGTACTCTATGCGCACTTCTGTAAAGAAGCAGTCTTAAGATAGATGGGCAGCTCATGCAGATTCCAAGATAAATACATACTGTTTTATTAATGGTCTTTGAAAACATCACCCAGGAATTATGGCACTCCAGCAATCTGCCTGTCTTCTTAGAAAGTGAAGTCAATATCAGCATATTAACTCTGAAATGTAAAGGATATTATTAAGTCTGCTATGAAATGTTCATATCTACGATAATGAATGTATGGATTTAACCAACAGGGAGAAAGTCATCACTATGTATTACTTTGGTGATGCAATGACGACTGTGCCCCAGCATTAGAAGTTACATTGTTTTGCAGAATATATAAGACATACACTGTTTTAGAGACTAGATAAGCAGTGAAATAGTACATATGCCTTAAAATCTTACCCTGCTGTTAGAGGCATTTAAAAAGAATACCAGGAACAAATAGGATAATTTGGCACAGAATTTAAGGAAGTTATTCTGAAAACTTGTGATTAAAGTGCAGGGGGAGGAGGCCAAGAACGTTGTGTGAGGAACTGAAAGCAGAAGGATGAAAATGGATTGTAGATATCTGGAAAGAGCAAGAGTGTGTTCAAGTGGGAAGGGAAACGGAGTGGGGAGGGGACAGAAGGGAGGGACAAGGAAAGAAAAGGGGAATGGAAGGAAAACTGGAAACGCAGTTTCTGTAACGGGTGAGCAGGGGAGGAGCTGAACTAAGCGGAAGGAGGGTGGGGAAATGAAGTAAGAAATATTGTGTGCAGGTACAAATTCCTGATAAGTGGTTCAGTCAATATGGGTGACAAATGTGCATCAGTAAAAATAAAGTTAAAAAAAAGTAATGTTAAAGATTAAAATGATAGCTCACATTTCTAAGAGCTATGCATAGTTTTGAATGTTTATGAATGAATGAACGAATGAATGAATAAGGGAATTTTGAAAAGCCTTCCAAAACACAAAGAATAGTCTGCCGCAAAACTGTATGCACTTGTTCGGGCAGGGTCTGTGGAGGAATCCCCTCCGTGAGTGAGCTGACTGCCACCCAGCAATCCCACTCTCTGGGTTCTTCAAAGTCCACTGCAAGGGAGGATGAGACACAGGCCTGTCGTGTAGAAAAGAACTCACCCACGAGTCTGTTCATCAACAAAGATGCAGCACTGTCCAGCAAAAAGGACGACTTCTTGCCCACTAGCAAGCTGCAGCGGCTGCTGGCCAAGTCCCGGCAGACCGTCACCCACTGAGAGCTGATGGCATCTTGTGGCCGCTCCAGAAGCACCCAAGATGTCTCAGAAGAGTCAGCTTAAGAGAATACATTCTTCAGACCCTGAAGAAAACAGTCAATTCCAGGGTTCACAGAAATCAGGGTGCAGCGTTTTCGTGCGGCTTTGTTGTTCACTACGCAGTCTGGGAATGACACTAAGAGGACGAGGACTTGCGTGCGCGCACATTTAACAGAACCAAGGAGCTCCGGGAGCTCTGAGAGCTCCAAATCTGTGGGAGCGGTGCTGTCTCTCCGGGCTTCAGAGCTTTGCTGCTGGGATGCGTGGGCAAGGGAGTATCACATTGCCCTGGTGCTGACAGTCCCGGTTCCTCTGTCCTATCCCGGCTGGGCCCCGTCCTACAGGGTCTGTATCCATCTAGTCCATCTATTCATGCAAACAAACGTGTGCTAGAAGATCAAGCTTTATATACATTTTTCTAGGAAAGCATAAAACACTTCCATTTTAACCTGTAAGTTAATTTTTAAAAGACTGTATGTCTCTGTGTCGTTCTAAGAACACTCATCAGTTTCAGTTAATAAAAGTATTTTTAAAGTAAAGCAAATAAGCAACTCTGTTATACACCAACATCTTCAAAGTGCATGATTTTTTTTGGCATGGCTATCCTCATGTTGTTTAGAATTAAAAGTTCTATGTAAGAAATAACACAAGAGCTAGGAAGGGGGAACATGCCTGTAATCCTAGCGCTTGGGAGGCTGAGGCAGGAAGATCACTGTAAGTTCGCTACCAGCCTGGGCTACAAAGCAAGCTGAAGGCCAACCTGATCTGCGTAACAAGTCCCAAAAAGTTGTAGATAGATAGATAGATAGATATAGATATAGATGTAAAATTAAACCTATGAAAATCAGATTATTTTCTAAGAAAGTAATATAAATTAGAAATTATTTTTCTTCTAGCATTGGTATTTTCAAACTGTTTCAGGGCATGGAGACCATGTCAGAAATAATTTTATATTGAGCATTTTCAGCAAAAAGAATTTGAAGCACATTGAATAATTGTAAAATTCAAGTAATAATCAAGGTGTTCACATTATTTACATGAACTTCTCCTAAACATTGACTTCTGCTCACTTGCCCCTCTGCTGAAAAATATCATCTCCTTAATTCACTGGAAATATTTTGTCTAATCCTGTTTTGAAGAAAGGCTTTTTATGGTGGCAAAAAAGACAATTGAAGAAGATTAGACCCCCAATTAGTATGTTAACGTCTTTTCACACTACATCACATGAGTGTTAATATCTCAGAAAGAGCACTTTTTACAATTTCCTGTTTGTCATCATAATTTATTTCCATATCTTTCTCAATATGTTACACAAAATGTTTATTTTAAATTCAAAGGTGCATGAATAATATAACAACAGAAATAGAGCTTAAGCTTTTTATCATGTATTTTCTCTTTCTAGCAGAAGCTTTCAGTGTGTATATATTTAGATCACCCGCAGCCCCAGAGTCAGCAGACTTTCTAATTTTATACCAGATGAGTTACTGAAATGATTTCTTCTAATGTATGGTGATTTGAATATCAGTATTGTCCTCAGAATATATATATAAAGGGCTTATTCTCCAGACTGCTGCTACTGCTACGGGGACATGGAGAAATCTTTGAGGATGAGAACCAGTGAGATGTCCTGAAATTGTGGACCGTGTCTCCTGAAGGGCTATGCAGTGGGACCACCCTCTTCTCTGCTCATAGATTTGAGATACTTGGCACATGCGCTCCTACACTGCTATCCGCATTCACTATGAGGCTATGTAAACAAGAAACAACTTCCCTAAACCTGAACTCCACTATTTATATTTTAACTGCCAAAGCTGCAAGTTAAGTAAATCTCTTTTTACTTCATAAGCAACCCATGTCATGTATTCAGTTGAAGCAATGCACAGTTCATCAATATATAGAGATTGGACAAATTTCGTCCAAAGAGTCTGACATTTGCTAGAGCAACCAGAAAAAAAAATCACCCACTTCCGATTCTTCTGATTGTGAGGACAAACTAGAATTCCAGGGACGCCAGAAGGTCAAGAAAGAAAATTCTGTGTAATAGTGAATTTCATTTGTCAGCTAACTTGACGGAACCATGATATTCAGATATTTGGTGAAATATTTTTCTGAATGTTTCTGTGAGGTAGTATTTCAGGAAAAACTGACATTTAAATGGGTCAATTCTGAATAACTCCGATATTCTCCATACTGTTAGTAGGCTGCATCTAATCAGTTGAAGGCCTTAGGAAAACAAAAGCTGACCTCTCCGATAAACTATTTTGCCAGGAAATGGTCTTCAGTCCCAGATTATAAGCACTCAACAGTCTCTTGGCCAGAGGTTTATCCTGCAGATTTTGGACTTTTACTGCACAATCACATGGTCTCATAAGCTAATTCCTGAATGTATGTTCTCTCTACATCTCTGTGCCCTTCTCTGTCTCTGTCTTTGTGTCCATCTCTGTCTCTCTCTGGGCCTCTGCGTCTGTCTCTGTGTCTCTCTCTCCTTCTGCTCCTCAGTGTATGTGCATGTGTGCAAGTGTCTATATCTTCTTTTGTTTTTGTTTTTCTAAATAGAAAAAAATTATTCTTTGAACCTCAGATTTCACTCTCAGAACATCACCATTTTTATCTGCAGAACTAAAATGATTATATGGAAGTCTTTAAAATATACATAAAATGGTATTATTTTAGAAAGTATAAGATGCAAAATATGTGCTGTTTTTAAGAAAGTTGGGGGTTTTTCTTTGTCATAAGAGTCTCAAATTATTATTTATTTAATCTTAATTTATACCATGCATATAATTTAAAGAGTTATGAAGGAGAAACTTATAAATATTGCAGAAAACATCTAAAATGAAATGGATGGTGTTATTGATTTTAATAGTGGAACAAAATACCTGGCACACAGCAAACAAAGCGAGAGGGTTTACTTTGGCTCATAGTTTCAGAGGTTTTAGTCCATGGTCCCAAAGCTACATGGACAAAGGGCCTGATGGAAGAAAGCTACTTAACCCAACACAGCCAGCAATGGAGCAAGGCGCGCCCTCCAAAAACACACCCAGGGACTCACCTTCTCAACCTAGACTGCAACTCATCAGCAATGGAAGGCGATTGGACCTCCAATGGTCTAATCGCCTTCCAGAGGCCCTCAACTTTGAACACACGAGACTATACAAGGAGAATTTAGACCCAAAACCACAATTGATAGACATTTGAGTGAGGTTTAAAAATGTTTGTGTTGCGCTGTTGAATTGTGGTTGGAGTCTCAGTGCAATGGTGAGAAAGCCAATGTAAGTAACTTCTAGGCTTTATCTCTGTAAATAGAGTATGTGTGATTTTCCCATATCGTGATCCCTCATTTTACAGACTTCCTTTACATAGAGGAAACCTTCGTAGATATAGATAGCATATTAGTCTGAATCATTTTATGGATTTTCTGAGCATTTTCCAATTAGAAAAATCTGCCTAGAAATTTTCCCAAATGTGTCTGAAATGTGTATGTACCTTAGTCATATTCCTTGTTGCTACCACACAATGTCTGACACCCATAAATTAAAGGAGGAGAGATTTATTTGGGTTCAGTTTGTAGAGATTTTAGTCAATCATTGGCAGGCTGCAGGGCAGGAACCACGTCAGAGTGGCCTAGCACTGGAGAAGCTGCTCATGGCATGAAGACTGGAAAGCAGAGAGAGAAATGAGGCACTGGGAGGAAGTTGAACTTTCCTAACCCATAGTGGTTATTACTTATTCTGCTTTTCATTAGAACAGCATGAATAAAAGCATTGTGCAATTCAGTGCAAGACAGCTAACTAGAAGAATGGACACATTTCTGCCTAGCAAAACAGGATCAGCACTGAAGAAGAAATAGGTTAGATCTGTCTGGAGTGTCTAAAGGACAGCACCTGAACATAGTGTAGATAAAATGAATAAACATGAAGATCGGAAAATCTGGTAAAGAGAGAAATTAAATATCTGGACATAAAGATGCATCACCCTCATCTGGAAAATGTTGAACTTGAGAAATCTCTCCCATCATAGTGAAAAAAGGTAAACAGGAGAACCCCAAACCCCACAATGATGCTGAGGTCACTTGTATGTTTTGCTGGGGAATCCTGAACCCCGCTTATGCCATGAGTCGCCTTCTGGAAATTCAGTTCCTTTAGTACCCTGCCCAGTCAAGCTGACGTTGCATAGAGCTATTCTGAGATGCAAATCACACCCATCCTGCCTCGCTTCTGTGCTTGCTTCACAGTTCTTTATGCTGTGGTGGATCTGCCTGTGTTGTTTCTGGTTAGTTAGCTCATGCTGCTGATACTTTGTATAAAACAGTGACCACATGCCCATGCAGTACATAGAGAATGACCAGTTTAGTTTACAATGCACTTGGTGCTTTGCCCTTACCTCCTTGTTAGCGTCACCTAACCTACCTGGCACGCTTAACTGAAGCCAGCCTCCCACTGTCCCTAGTGGCACACATACCTACTGCATTCGGAAGTGGCACGTTTCCCTTTGAGCTGTGCTTTCCCTAGGTTGGTCCCACTGCAGCAGCCAGTCTTGTGGGACCCACGGGGACCGACACGTACCTTGCAGATGCTGCACCACAGTTCCAAATCAGTCTGCAGCGTCACCACTCCTGATCATCCCACAGACAAAATAATTCCAAAGAATGTCTGTAAGAAAACCAAATGAAATATGAGTATACTAACAGAAAAGTTGGTGAAAGCAGGAAGACAGTCCGTGCTATGAATGAGACACACAGCAGAAACTGTGATAAAGCAACAAATATCAGAACTGAAGAATTCAATCAATTAAATAAAAGTAAAATTAAGTCTTAACAACATGCTAGAGCAAATTGAAGGAATGATTTTTAAATTCAGATGGTAGATCTCTTGAAATAATACCATCAGACAAAATTGGACAGAAAAACAACAAAAATGAAAGACCAATTTAAAGAATAAAACCTCTAAGAGTTAACAGCATCATTAAATGTATACATATGGGTAGTATGGGAGTTCCAGAAGATGGAGGGAATAAGAAAATGATAGAAAACATATTTAATAAAAGATTAACTGGAAACTTTCCTTATCTTGTGAAAAATGAAAATTCAGGTCCATATATAAAATGGTCTCCTCATTGTCTGATGATTGTCAAGTGTCAAAAGTCCAAATCAAAGAGAGAATTCATAAAACAACAAAAGGAAACACCAATTCTTATTTAAGAGACCTTCCCTGAACTAACACCAGTTTTAGGATAAATGTAAATGGAGTAACACATTCCTAGCCGTGAAAGAGAAACTGCAATGAAGAACATTACAGGCACCAAAGCTACCTTTAAGTGAAGACACAATAATGACATTCCAATCTATTTATCAGAGTTTGATTTAGGAATAGTGGTGGTGAACTTATAGTACACATGCCACAGTGTGCTGTTTGTGTAATTGAAATCTCACCATCAGTGATTTAAATCAATTAACATTGTATCAGTACTATATTTAAGGGGAGAACAGGGGAAAAATGGAAATAAAGAAAAGTGGGAGAAAAAGCCTGAGGACTATAGTGGTTTAGAATTCTTCAGTCCAAGACATTATACATCTAAACTTTCTAAAGTGGCTGCAGTTGGAACTTGGATGTATTTTGATCCACACTTTTGCTATGGAACTCTGCAATTATTTGATAACAAGAATCTCAAATATTCTAAGTTTGATCAAACTGGTGTGTCATTTCTGTCCTAAAAAATTAGTTGGACCAGAAAACTTAGCTGGACAGAGAAGTCTAGGTCCTGAAGAATCAATGGTTTGTCAAAACATACCCCAAAAGTCAACTGCTGGGGGAGAAAATGTGTTAAGAAGCTTCTTTCTGAAATATCTCTAAGAACAAACGTCCCAATGGCCAGCTCTTTTCTTCTGCTAAATGGTTCCCTGGTCCAGGACCTATATTCATATGAGTTATAATAATATGGAAAATTTGAATTTGAAAGGTATGGTAAGCTGGCATGGTGACACACATTTGTAATTTCAGCACTTGGGTGGCTGAGGCCAGAGGATTGCCGTGAGTTTCAGGCCAGCCTGTGCTACATAATTTAAAGCAAAGTAAAAATTAATTCTACCAGCAAAAAGGAAAGTAAAGCAAGTGAGAATTACAGATATATACCATTCATTATTGCTTTTATTATTTGTGAAGAGAACACTGGAGGTAAATAGATTTGCTACGAAGTGAGTTGAGGACCTATACAGTGAGACTCTGTCTCAAAGAAAAGAAAGGAAGGAAGAAAACAAGAAAAGGAAGACAGCAAGAAGGAAAGAGAGAAAGAAAAAAGAAAAAGAATGAAAGGAAGGAAGGAAGGAAGGAAGGAAAAGAAGGAAGAAAAGAAAGAAAGGAATACAGCAAGAAAGCAAGAAGGAAAGAAAGAAATGAAAGAAGGAAGGAAAGAAAGAAAGAAAGCAAGACATGGCATAGATGTAGAAAGTCTTTAGTTGAGGTAGTAAATTTTAGAGATGAATTTCCATCAGAAATTCAACGCAGTTTGTGAACGTTCTGTTATCAATGTACTTGAATGGAATTCCACTACCCCTGGAATGTAAGGGAGAGCAAAACAATGTAGATAAGGGAGTGTAGAAAAAAACTACACATAGTGCAGAACGACTCGTTGGACCTAACAGAAGGCAAACGTCAGCTGGGACCTAGCTGCAGCAAGTCACAGAGACCTGCCCCTTGGCAGGAAGAGTGGCACACTGACCCTGTCTATTGCTTCACCATCACCTTGGAGCAAGAAGCTTTGCTTTACCCTGAGCTCCCCTGCCTGCTGTATGGACTTGTCACGTGCCCCAAAGCAATGCAGCCAACCCATTGTGGGTCCAAATGTCTGAAACCGATTACTGTCCCCGGGCAAAAGTGACTACTACTCCTCTGCAAGGAACAGTGAGAAGGCTGAGGACAGTTAAGAAAAGTAGGGTTCTCCAGAACCCTTCTTCCTTCCCTATGCTGAGGCTGGGTTAGAGCCTCTGGTGACAGGAGTCTGGGTAGAGAAGAGGAGTGGACACTTCTTTTGCAAGGCTCCGAAGACAGATGAAAATGTGAAGTAACTGATTGCGTGGACATTATAAATAAACAGGGACCCAGAGGTTCATTTATCTGAGATCACGCAGTGGGCCCCGACTGTGCAACTGGGACCTTCATCCAGAGACAAAGGCAGACTCGCGTGGACATGTGGGCCATGCTGTTTCCTGCCTGCACCCCAACTGTGCGACTGCGACCTTTATCCAGACACAAAGGCAGACTTCCATGGACACCTGGGCAGTGGGTGTTTCACTGCCCACCTCCCGGCTCTGCGACTGGGACCTATCTCCAGCTACCTGCAAAACCACATGAGCAGCATTCTTCTCCTCTGGTAAGCTCCACACCTTAGAGTTACGAAGGAAATCTGACTGGGAGGGCCCGTCCCTGTTGGTGGTTGAGAATTACAGAGTGAAATCAGCCTCAGGCTCTGGGGTCCACGGGGTTGGGAAGAGAGCCCTGCTACCCCCTGACCAGCTACCTGAGGAACCTGAAACAGAAGCCGTTGCCTCACCACCATAGGCTTCAAGGCTGAGACCCACACTCTTCCCATTCACACACTGGACACTCTGGTACCGAAGCCCAGCACTCTCCCACTATAGCAGCTGTGGTCTGAGCCGAGCAACCCAGCAATTGCCTGGGGTCCCTCGGCCGAGTGGTCCACAGTCTGCTACCACCCTGGGTTTAGTTTGACATCCAGGTTAGAGTCCTTAGTGAGCTGCCTAGGTAGTCAGTAGCTCAGCACCAGTCATCTGACATTCAAAATGACAAAACAAAGGGGCAAAATACAGTCTCAGAACACAACTCCACCCAGAACAAGTACAGGACACAATGACATAGGAGAACTAGGAAACCACACACCTAAAATTTCTGAAATGATCACATCTGAAGTAAAGAAACAACTCCATCAAGCTATAGAAGAGATTAAATCTGAAATAATCTCCCAGGCAAAAACTGAATTGAAAATAATACTGGAAGAAATGCTTCACACATACAGAGAAGAAAAAGATAAGAGACTAGAAGATCAAAGGCAACAAAAGGAAATGTTAAATGAGCAATTCAGAAATGAATTAGAACACATGAAACAGTCTCAAAGAGATTTCCAGGAAATGAAAACTGCCACTGAAAGCTTGCAAAACCGCTTGAAAGAATCCAAAGCTAGAATTTCAGATCTTCAAGATAGCCTGTTAGCTAATGACCGTGAAAGGAAAGATCTCTTAAAGTCAAGGAACAAGGAGAAATCAATCCAACAGTTGCAAGATGAAGCAAGGAGAAAAAATGTGCCAGTAGTAGGAATCATTGAAACAGCAGGAGGCAACACAAATGACATGAAAAGAATATTTGGAGAAATAATAGCAGAAAATTTTCCAAGAATGATAAAAGAAATGATGTACAGGTAAATGAAGCACAAACAACTCCAATGAGCCACAACCCAAATAAAACTACCCTCAGGCATATAATAGTCAAGATCCCAGATACGCAGCAAAAGAACACAATATTAAAAGCTGTTAGAGAAAAGAAACAGATCACCTATTAAGGAAAGCCCATCCGAATTACAGCAGACTTCTCAACAGAAACCATGAAATCAAGAAGAGCTTGGAGCTAGATATTACAGATTCTCAGACAAAACAGCTTCTGATCCAGACTGATGTATCCTGAAAAACTATCCTTCAAATTCAATGGAGAAATAAAATATTTCCACAACAAAGACCAACTGAAGAACTTCATGAGTGCCAAATCAACATTTCAAAAAGTACTGAAAGATATTCTAGACAGAGAAGAAAGTGACCGCAATCCCAAGAACAACAACAGAAAGGAACCCTTAAGCAGAACAAGAAATTAAACAGCAAAAGTAATAAAACAACATCGAGTAAACAGCATGACAAGAATAAGCCAACATATAACAGTTATAACCATCAATGTAAATGGCCTAAATTCACCAGTCAAAAGAAACAGACTGGTAGAGTGGATTAAGAGACAGAATCCCACAATATGCTGTATACAGGAAACACACTTTACTCAAAAGGAAATCCATAGACTGAAAGTCAAAGGTTGGAAAACAATCCTCTATGCAACGGGTTCCCAGAAAAAAGCAGGCGCAGCTGTTATGTTTGCAGACAATGCAAACTTCAAACTGATCACAATCAAGAGATAAAGAAGGCCACTATATACTACTTAGGGGGAAACTGCAAGATGAAGACATAACAATCCTAAACATGTATGCACCAAATACTGGAGCACCAAACTATGTAAGGCAAATCTTAACAGACATAAAACACCAAATAAACAATAACACTATTGTAATAGGGGACCAAAATACTCCTGGGACACAAAGAAACAGGTCAACTGGACTAAAACTCAGCAAAGATATAACAGACCTGAACCAAGTGTATGAACAAATGGACTTAGTAGATGTTTACAGAATGTTCCACCCCACAACACCAGAATACACATTTTTCTCAGCTGCACCTGGGACTTTCTCTAAAATAGACCACATTCTAGCCCGTAGAGCATACCTACTTAAATGCAAAAGGACTGAAATTATCCCATGCATATTATCTGACCACAGAGCAATGAAATTGGAAATTAATGACAAAGGGAATTCCAAAAACTTTATAAACACTTGGAAATTAGACAGCAACCTCCTGAATAACAAATGGGTCACAGAGGAAATTAGAGAAGAGATTGGAAAATACCTACAAACAAATGAAAATACAAATACAACTTATAGGAATTTGTGGGAGGCAATGAAAGCAGTCCTCAGAGGGAAATTTATAGCGATGACCTCACACATAAAGAAAACAGAAAGAGAACAAATAAATAGCCTAATGTTGCAATTCAAACTTTTATAAAAAGAAAAACAAGTCAAGCCCAAAGCCCAAAGAAAGGAGGAGATTATAAAGCTTAGGGCAGAAATTAATGCAATTGAGACAAAGCAAACTACAAAAAATAAGTGAATCAAACAGTTGGTTTTTTGAAAGAGTAAATAAAATTGATAAACATATAGCCAATCTTATTAAAAAAGAAAAGGAAGAACTCAAATTCATACAATAAGGAATGAAAAGGATGAAATCACTACAGATTCTACAGAAATTCAAAAGATCATTAATACCTACTTTGAGAACTTTTACTCCAATATGGTAGAAATCCCAGAAGAAATCGATAGATTCCTAGAAATGTACTAATTACCAAAGTTGAACCAGGAAGGTATAAAAACCCTGAACAACCCAATATCAATTAATGAGATTCAAAATATTATTAAAAACTTGCTGCCAAAGAAAAGCCCAGGCCCTGATGGATTCACAGCAGAATTTTATAAAACATTCAGTGAAGATTTAATTCCAGCACTCCTCAGACTCTTCAGTGAAATTGAAAAGGAAACAATTCTCCCTAACTCATTTCTGGAAGTAAGTATCATTTTAATACCAAAACCAGAGAAGGACCCAAACAAGAAAGAGAACTATAGGCCAATATCCCTAATGAACATAGATGCGAAGATACTCAGTAAAATACTAGCAAATAGAATGCAGTGGATCATAAGGAAAATTATACACCATGACCAGGTTGGATTTATTCCAGGAATGCAGGGATGGTTCAATATTCGCAAATCAATCAATGTAATATACCATATCAATAGAGTCAAAGACAAAAACCACATGATTATCTCAATGGATGCAGAGAAAGATTTCGATAAAGTCCAACATGCATGCATGTTAAAAGCCCTAGAAAAAACAGGTATAGATGGCCTCTACCTCAATTTAATCAAAGCCATCTATGACAAATCAACAGCCAACATCATACTAAATGGACAAAAACTGAAAGCTTTAACTTTAAAGACAGGAACAAGACAAGGATGTCCACTGTCACCACTACTATTCAACATAGTTCTAGAAGCATTAGCCAGAACAATTAGACAAGAGAGAGAAATAAAAGGAATATGGATAGGAAAGGAAGGAGTAAAACTATCGCTCTTTGCAGTTGACATACTTTACATGGAAGGTCCCCAAAACTCCACAAGAAGACTCCTTCATTTAATTGACAAATTCAGCAGAGTAGCTGGATACAAAGTCATCACCCAAAAATCAATAGCATTCCTATACACAAATAACAAACAGACTGAGAAATTAAGGAAACCATACTTTTACAATAGCATACAAGAAATAGAAATATTTAGGAATCAATCTAACAAAAGAGGTAAAAGATCTATTTAATGAAAATTACAGGACTCTGAAAAAAGAGATCGAAGAGGATTTCAAGAAATGGAAAAACATTCCCTGCTCATGTTAAGGAAGAACCAACATTGTGAAAATGGCCATACTACCAAAACTGTTGTACAGATTTAATGCAATTCCCATTAAACTACCATCAACATACCCCACAGATCTAGAGAAAACATGCCTTAAGTTCATCTGGAACCAGAAGAGACCAATAGCTAAAGCAATTCTGGGCCACAAGGTCAAGTCAGGTGGAATCACAATCCCTGATCTGAAATCATACTATAAAGCTACAGTAATAAAATCAACCAGGTACTGGCTCAAAAACAGACCTGAGAATCAAGGGAACAGACTGGAAGATACAGCCACAACCACAAACACACTCAGCCACCTAATATTTGACAAAGGGGCCAAACAAGCTCACTGGAAGAAAGATAGCCTCTTCAATGAATGGTGCTGGAAAAATTGGCTTGCCACTTGCTGAAGACTGAAAATAGACTCAAGTCTATCACCATGCACTAAACTCAAGCCAAAATGGATCACAGATCTCAATATTAAAACAGAAACACTAAACCTATTGGAAGAGAAAGTAGGAAAAAACTTTGAAGACATAGGAGTAGACAGAGAGTTCATGAACAAAAATCAAACTGCAAGGGAAACACTTCAAAGAATCAATAAGTGGGACCTCATCCTACTGAAAAGTTTTTGCACATCTAAAGAAATCACCAGCAGAGTAAAAAGAAAACCCACAGATTGGGAAAAAATCCTAACTGGCTGTCCCTCAGACAAAGGCCTTCTATCTAGAACATAACAAAGAATTAAAAAACATGAACCTGTCCAAAATCAAAGACCCAATCCAGAAATGGGCATCTGAGATGAATACAGACTTCTCAGATAAAGAAATACAAATGGCAAATAAATATATGAGAAAATGTTCTACATCTTTAGTCATTCGAGAAATGCAAATGAAAACAACATTGAGATTTCATCTCACCCCAGTAAGATTGGCCAGCGTCAAGAAATCGTCCAATAACAAATGCTGGTGAGGTTGTGGAGAAATAGGAACTCTGCTGCACTGATGGTGGGAATGCACACTGGTGAAAACACTGTGGAGATTGGTTTGGAGATTCCTCAGCAAACTATGTCTAGAGGTCCCACTCAACGCAGCTGTCCTCTTTCTGGGTATTTTCCCAGAAGATCTGAAAACAGCACATCACTGTGATATATATGCACCCATGTTTATAGCAGCACAATTTGTAATAGCTAAATCATGGAAACAATCCAAATGTCCATCCACAGAGGACTGGATGAAAAAACTGTGGCATTTTTACACAATGAAATATTACTCAGCTGCAAAGAAAGACAATCTAGAAGCTTTTATAGGCAAATGGTCACAATTAGAGACCATACTCATAAGTGAGGTAAACCAGAGGTGCATGTGCAAATAGCATATAGTATCATTAGTGTAGGAACCTGGAGGTGAGAATATAGATTGGGGGGTATGAAGGGAGACTGCTCAAGGATAGAGAGCAATCGGGATGAAGGGAAGGATAGGAGGAAGAGGGGGATAGCTGATTAGGTATGTGTGTATGTGTGGGATGGCTGACATGGTTGTACTATTGTTTCATGTCATTTTGATGTGTGAATCAATCGGTGATTAGTTGTTTGATCAATCTTTTGTGTCTATTTGTATTGTCCTGAGTATACACTTTGAAACTACCAATGTGTAATACAACAACCATTGTTGATCCCCTGCCACCTTATCTGTAGTTCAGTTTTTGTACTGTTTTTGTGCTACTGTGTGTATGTTTGTTAGTGTTTTAGTTCTTTTACTTTTAAAATAAAAAAAATAAATAAATAAAAATACCTTCACAGTGAAAAAAAATGTCTGAAACCATGAGATGAAAGAAAACTTTTCTTTAAGTTGTTTATCTCAAATATTTAAAATACTTATGGCAAACTGTTTTACCAGGGATACATTGGCAGTCCCTATACAATTAAATTCAAAGGAAGTGAGTATCATGATTTCTCCAGATGGCTAGTGCTCGAGTATCCTGCAGACAGGTGGAGTGTTTCCCATTCAGTTATATATTTACTATACGAATCAGTCTTGCATTTTCACATTTACTCACTAGAAAAATGATCTTTTACACACATGATCTTGTGGTTTTACTTACAGTTTAAGAGAGCAAGGTATTTAAAAATCCTGGGTAATTAGGTCTTGGTCTTGCCTGTTGATTATAGATACAAAATTAATTAAATTAATTTAAAGTTTATATTCCATGACCCCATGACCCTCTTATAAGATACACACACACACACACACACACACACACACACACACACACACACGCACCTGTCAAAAACTTGAGATTTATTTTGAAGAAAGAGGAATGTGTTACCTGAGTATTAGGTGCTGCTAAAGAAGTTTCTCTACCACTTCTATAAAATAAAATTCAACTATTCCTAAATGGAGAGCACTGTACCACTTTATTATTTAAAGATTATGTTTTGGCATATAACTTCAGGAGAGTTCTACTACTCCTACTGGCTCATAAAAAAGCCTAGAATTTTAGCCAACTCCCTGCTAAAAATGATGGCAATACATTTTTGTGAAGACAGATCTCAACTGAACCAAGTTTGCATTGAAATTTTAATTGGAAAGGGATTCTTACATTGTCACATCAGGAATCCATTCAATTTAGGCTAGTGCCAGATTTGTAATTTTCCTCATTTATTTTGGGAATGCAAATTTTTAAAGGATAATTCTTCCATTCATGAGAATAATAGTGTAACATTTTAATCCCATCGGCATTGGTAAACACTGTGATTAGCTAGATATATTTTGTTTTGTGCTTGTAGTGCACATTTACTCAAAAATAACAGCCAATTTCATTTATTGGAATTAAATTTCAGTCATGATTATGAATCTGTTTGGAGAAATAGAATAAAGTGGCCATGCTGAGAGCATTTATGTAGAAAATGTATACATTTGCTCGGACTCATTGACCTCTTTCCAACCAATTTCAATTAATTGTAAACATTCTGGTGTGTCATGGAAATTTTTGAAGAACTGTTACAATACATGTCTGGACACTTAATACGCTGTTTATCTGTCATGGGAAAAAAAACTACCTTAGTGAAAACAAAATGATTTATAAATTTGCTTTCTATTTGGTAGTATTTTAATTAATATACAGACAACTGTGACTACATCCAGTGGCCCTCTCTTGAGTACTGAATGTATGAGAAGGGTCTTGTAAATTTTCACTATAGAGGAAGTAAATTGTGCCCAGTCATGGAGATTAAATAACCGAGTTGATGGTAACATAAAAAGTACACATGTATGTGTCAGTTCTCTTATTTTCCTTTGTTTGCATTTTGCATATTTTACTTGAAAGTCTTCTGTGCTAAAGAGTTGCATATTATCTGCTACTTATTTTTAGACTGAACACTTTTTATATCAACCTAGTAAGCACATTTTAAAAATTTTGGCTTATATAATATTATTTTTATTTACTGTGTATCAAATTATTCCAACTTTTAGCCATTAGGAATTCTTTCAACTTGACTCCTGCATTTCTTTTGCATATTCAGATTTTTATCATTTTTAAAAATTTAATACTTTCCTAACTTTTGACATTCCAAGATGTTCCAAGGTCCTCTTGCATATTTTCTACCCACACAAAGAAGGTCCATGTCACCATGTGCACAGGATATTCGTAATGGGGGAGGCATTGTGACCAAGGTCTGGATGTTGTGTGTGCTTGTTTCTCAGAAGTCCTTGCCTCTACATTATCTCAAGTCAAAGCTGTATGCTGAAGTGTCATCTGAATCCACCAATATTTTAACAAATTTAACATTCTTTGAAAATTAACTCTAAGGGCCAACTCATCTTTTTATTGTGGTTATATTATCTCAGCACTGAATTAGGGGATATTTGTACACTTTGTACACTATTTTAAATTTAAATATCTGTTGTTCGATTCTGTCCCTATCTTGTAGGGTAGTATTTTATATGTCTAATTAACTTGTGTTCTATTATTCAATGTCTTATTCATTTGTGAGTTCTGATCTTTATCATCACAGTAAACTTAATCTTAACAGATAAACATATGGTGTTCTAATTGTTGTGACCAACTATACTAAATACATTATAAACACTATGAAGCTGTTTCTTAATTTAGATTTTATTTTCCATACTCAATACACCTAACTGAACTTTGCAGCACATTGCATTTGTGTTCTCTTTCTTGCCATGTAAGAATCCATCTACATTATAACTTGCATTTCTGCATGAAATGTTGAATGTTGAGATGTTTACATTTGTTGAATATGTTTTTCCAACACCGTGTAACAGTGAAGTCAACATTGTGTCATACAGAAGTGATGATTATGTGAAATCCAGAAAAAATGTGGGTTTGAACAGGGTGTGTTATTGAAGTCAAAAAATGAATGAATAAATGATTGGTATTTATGTTAATAATTGATTTTAAAATTAGTTAAGTGTTTCCACATTCATTTTATTTCACAAGAAATCATCTACATGCCCTGCTATTTTATTTTTTAATTTTATTTATTTTTTTATTTCTTTTTAGGAATTTGATATTCTTTCAGTATTATCTACCCATAAGCCCATTCGCCTTCTAGGATGTTGAGATTTTAATCTGTGATATACACATGAATTGCAAGGGCAGAAATTTCTGCATTGATGTTTTTACTTTTTTGCATATCAAAACATAAATCTCAGCTGTCGTTCAATTAGATACAAAAATCGAGAACCCCTATATCACAAGTGGCTGCCAATTGTAATAGATTCAGTCCAGGTCATGGGCATGTCCTCTTCTGTGAACATCTGTACAAAATAACGCAGTTCACAGTCTTAAATTGAGATTCAGCAACTGTGATTTCTGGTACAATTTTGCTCCTGGCCTTTGAAAAAGAGCTGACACTGATTAAGTATCATGCTCAAACTTATATCTGCCAGGCAAGGCAAAATGTACTGTGTGCTGCCGGCAAGATGAACAATCTTGCAAAACATAAAGAGCCTCAAGGACACCCAGAAAAACATTGTCTTGAACTACTTGGTTACAAGGTTCACTTGGCAAACCCAGTTAACTACAGACTCAATTTGCTATCTGTAACACTGATGACAATATTTTATCTTCTGATGAAACCATTCCACTCCTCCACAGGAAACAACACAGTTAACCCAGATTTACTAACAAAAGGCCTATCAATACCTTCACAATTTTTATAATTAAACAGCGACATTGATAGCACTGTTTTCTGGCCTCCCTGCTGAAACACAGAGCTGGAGTCTTTATCAATCCTTAGTATACTAGCAAATTTCCCTGCATTCGGATTGTTAAAATCATATCAGGAAGACTAACCTTTCTTTCCCAGAGAGTCATTTATTCAGCTGGAGGAAAGGGTCAAATCTGCAAATATAGTAATTTTTCAACCATAAGATATTATTTTCAATAAAATAATATTTTTCCTTTGGAATACAAAGTGTTTTGCATTAAATGTCATAAATAGCAAAAAAATACAAAGATCATCTGGTTCAAACTGTGTCAGAATAGCTGCTGCTTTATGACAGATTCCCTTCCATTGCCATAGACAGATTTTAATTAGCTAATTATCATTTCAGTACTGTGAACATGTTTTCAGTATGCCTCTATCATTTTATGTGTAACATCTATCATTATGTGTAACTGACTACTACCTAGTTCTTGAAATACTTTGTTCATTTAGTTATGGGGCGCCATCTTACACTGCAAATTTTCCATTTAAGTTAAAATCAATGCTAGAGAACTTGTAGGCATATTAATTTCCCAGATCCCTGTCACATATAATACTTCTGACTGATTTTCTAATATTATTCACCCTTTTCAGTGTTATATGCCCATACTAGCTCTGTTAGTCATCATCAAGCACATAATATTAGCAAAGATTTTGCACCTTTGTTTGTATTTCCCTGAAATAGATTTTAGTATCTCTTACCAGTTTAAGTCTGAATAAAGTTATGTGACTTTGTCTGAAAATCCTATATGATTATCATGTTTTATGACTATTCTATTTCCATACTCACTTTTTATTTGTAACAGTTACTATAATCAGAAAATTACATTTATTTGTAAGTGAATAATTATATATTTCTCTAAGTTTTAATATTAAGGTATCAGTGAGTGGTTTCAGTTCATTGTTTTCTATCAGTCACCAAGTCTTCATAACTCTGTGGGCATAAAAATCACCATAGTCTGTGAGGATTGTACAATGAGATACCTAGTTTAACAAGAATCCACTTTATCCTTAGCTTAATAAGAATCCACTTTATTGTACACCTTATATTTTGTGTATGTGTATCATAATTGCACCCTTGACACTCAAAACTGATTGACATAAAATATGTTCAATAAATATTTTCAAGTTATTGTGAAACCGAACATTTGGCTTGAAACTTCCAGTGAAATGTTATGTGAGGCCATTTGTAATCTGAACATTCCTTCCGGTCCACATCCTTTCTTTTAGGTACAATCAGCAATGGTGTAATGTCATCAGAATGTACTGAAGCTGTACCATACCTAAGTATCTTGGAAAAATATTATATTTTTAATCAAAATGAATAACAATATATTTGACAGTGATGCAAACAAATCCAACTGAGTTCATCGAGCTCGTGGGAGCATTGTGTACCTGGGGATCACATTTAACTATTTTTCTTAAATATTATCAATGGAAATTTTTGAAAATTATTTAGTAATAATATTTAAAAAGTGAATAATTTTTCTCATATTTAGTTTTCACTTTCCTTAAATTGAATAGGAATTTTTGTGACATTTTCAAAATATTTTCTCAGTTACATACCTGCAATAAAACATTATACAGTAAGTATAAATAATTCTACTACTTTAAATACAAGGGGAAACACTTCAAAAGCCAGCATAGCTTCCATGAAAAATGTAAAAAACTATAAAACACTATGTGTAATATTTTATTAAATTGTTGTTTAGCTTGCAGAAAGTAGTAATTTTAGTATCTTGTATTCTTCCTTGTATTGAACATCTGCCGTAAAATGATGTCTTTGTTAAAATAGATTGGCTTATAACAAATATTATGAAAGTTTACAATAAATTTATTAAACTACTTAAACATATTGATGGAATGATGGAGGGAAATAACACCATTTTCAAATGTTGCAGAAAAAGCATTAGGTAATATTTAACAATGACCCCTGATAAAACTTCTTAGAAAAATGGAAATATGGAAGTAAGAAGTTAATGTGTTGAGAAATTCACTGAGTATGTCAATGTTACTGAACTTATTTCCTCACATTAGAATTCATTTTGAAAAGCTTGCTTTCTCATTGCCAGAATTTTCAATAAGAGAAAAACTTAAAGCTAAAACATTAGAATGAATATTAAATATTTTTCATTTTCACATTAAATGTTTTTCACTCGTTTTCACTTTCAGTTAAAATTCTATAAAGCTTAAACTTCTTAGAAATATTTTAAAATATGTGAGATTTATATAATGAAATGTACACAAAATAACAGAGCTAAATAAAATTAGCATTCACATATTAGAATAATGTTAAGAATCCTGTAGATAGTACATATAGTGTATATACTAGAATATATGAAAGGTTTTGAAAGAGGAGATGAAAATTTTAAGAAATCATGCTATATTTTGCAAACATTGTTATAATACATTATAAACTATGGAAAGAAATTGAAAAGGACACATAAAAATGGAACTTTTATGGCCATTTATAGGAAAAATTAGTATCATTAAGTTTGTGTTACCTAAAGTCAGTTAAGCATTTATTGTAATGTCTATCAAAATAGCCATATGATAATTTGCTATGCTGTATTTTTAAAATCCTAAAAGCCTATGGACATACAAAACACCTCAAATTTAAACCAAAAACAATCTTGAGCAAATTGAACAAAGCTGCAGGCACCACATTACCCAGCTTCAAAAGATACTGAAAAGCTCTTCTGTACAGAACACCATGGCACTTCCATAAAAATATATGCATATACCTGTAGGAAATGAGCCTACGGGTTTGACCCCCATCCAGAGGGCAAAGGGGGATGAAACACCAAGAGACGTAGTTTAGAAGGCGGGAGTCAGAGAGCCCTTGCCTCTAGCAGACAGAGAACCCGGAGCGTCTGGATCACCTCACCCTTATTCACTCAGACACAGGAACAAGCAAGTGGAGTAACAGAAGTTCGTCTGCTTCCCATTATCTGTAGCTCACGTGTCAGTAAACAATTGGTTCTCAGCTATGTTGACTTTTTCCTGGAGCTTACAGTGTGCCAGCAGACCTGCTTGCTGCCAAAGAAACACATCTTCCCACCTATCTCATTTGCGCATGCAGAGAAAGTCAGTTAGGCCTCAGTTCTCATTATCTGGTCTTCCACATAAAACAATACAACAGAATAGAGAATACAAACATCAGCATTCACAAGCACACACACACACGCACAAGCACACAGTCAAATGATTTTTTGACAAAGTCAGAAGCATACACATTGGGGCAAGAACATCTCTTAATACATGGTGCTGGGAGAAATGGCTGTACCTATGTAAAAGGAAATAAACTCATCTTTCCCCTATGCCAAATGAACAAAATGTATTAAAGATTTACATATAAGATCTGAAAATATAAATCTACTAGAAGATCGATTCAGGCTATCAATATGGGCAACGAAATGCCTTTTTAGTACTGCTCCAAAACACAGGAAGCAGAAGTAATCACTGATAAATGGGTATTACATTAAAATAAAAACATTATGCATGACCGAAAAAATTATCAATATAGTGAAGAGACTATACTGATTTAGAGAAATATTCAGAAATTATATATCTGATAAAGGATTAATAAGCAGAATATGCATGAATTCTAATAAACCAAAAGCAAAGCAAAACAAATGAGAAAAGAATAAAAAACTTAACTGAAATAAGAGCGGGCCCGCCAACATGGGCCGCGTTCGCACCGAGAGTGAGGAAGGCGCCCCGGGTCGTAATTTTATTTTTATTTTATTTTATTTATTTTTTTTATTTTAGAAACATAAAAGTACAAAAACATATTGACAAACAGACACCCATTATCATAGAAAATAGTACAATCACAACTAATCTATAGACAAGGTGATATGGTCTCAACAGTAGTTGTTGCTTTATCCATTGATATCTTCGAATTGTAGATGTATGGACCCATATACAGACATGCAAAT